>APFE030438803.1:9673-72787 GCA_000404065.3 Pinus taeda
GATGCTTCATATTTATCATTAGCAATTTTTTTAGAAAACCTGGGTCTTAGTTTTTCACCACCTCGAACTCCTTTTCATCCTACACCAAGAGGTTATTATCCTTCATCGATCATGTCAAGAGAGTCATCTATGTTTTCCCAATCACTGGAAATATTTTTATACGATGGTCCTTCTGTTCCTTCGGGGTACCAGTCACTCTCTGGTACTTTTTCAGGAGCAACTCGTCGATCGAATGAGCAAGAGTTATCATCTGGTAGTAATGGAACTCAAACGTTGAACACAGAGAAAATCTAAATGATGTCTAGTAGTATTCCAAATCCTCAACCTCAAGGTAGTTAGTTACCGCCTGGAGGGCAACCCCAAGGTAGTCAGTTAGCGCCTGGGGGGCAACCCCAAAGTAGTCAGTTACCGCCTGGGGTGCTACCCCAAAGTAGTCAGTTACCGCCTGGGGGGAAACCTCAAGGTAGTCAGTTACCACCTGGAGGGCTACCTCAAGGTTTTCAACCTTCAGGATAGTACATACCCCAAGTTCAACCCTAGACTCAGTATATTCCTCAGGATGCATATCAACCCCAGATTCAGTACGTGCCTCAAGGTTATCAACCTCAATGTCAGTACCCAACTCAAGGTTTCCAACCACCTTCTAGTCAATCATTTTTACAAGTAGCTCGAAATGTACCGCTTAATTATCAGTCCTATGTTCAACCAAGTTATGGTCCTCCATATGCGCAACCTTTTATGGGTCCATACCCCGGAATGAACATGGTGTGGAATCTGTCTCAAACTCAACAAACTATGCAACCTAATGTGCAGTTACCTAATCAACCTGGACAGTCTTTGGTTTCTGATCCAACCCAGCAACCTGTCCAACCTACTGTTCAAATCCCTGCACCTGGTTTAGTTTAGCAGCCTGGGCCTAGCACACCTCAGACTTCGCCTCAAACTGGTGCAACTACTGCAACTTCTGTTCAACCTACAACACTTGTTTCTAGAGTATCTGTAGTTCTGGTTTCTACTATCCTTGCATCAGTGAAAATTCCTCAAGTCTCTGTGCCACAGTCAGGACCTACAATTCAGACTTCGGTCCAGATGCCTGTAGGACAAGCTGGTACAAATATGATTGCCACAATTCAACCGCAATTCATCTATCAACCGTACTGGGGACAGTATCAATTCGGTCCTATTGTACAAAACCCAGTTTATCAATATCAACCATATCTTGGCTATACTTATCAATAGCCTCAAAAACCCTAGTTTGGTCCAGTTAATCCTGGTTTCCAGGAGGTTATAAAATTCCTAATGCAAATCTGATTCCAGGTTATCCTGGATATCTTCCTCCTGGAACTGGTCTCATTATACAAGGTTTTCGCGACCCTAATTGTCAGTTACCATTTATTGCAACTTTGGATTTACCTGATTTGTCACGCCTTACGAACGATCTGATTTACTATCTTCCGTATTGGCTCGTGCATCTAATTCAATCATTGATTATTCAATTTGATTGTGTGTTTTTCAATGAACTCTTATTGGTCTTGCCGCCAAATGGTACATTGAGTTACCATGAGGCTCTTTTAATAATTTCAATCAGTTAGCGACTGCTTTCTTAATGCATTTTTAGTTTCCTGTCAGATACGACAATGGCACAGAACTATTAACTTAAGTGTAACAATCCATGTCCACATATATTTCTGATCATATTCATGAATGGCGACATAGAAGGTGTTTAGTGAAAGTTTTCATTCCGAATCAAATTTTAGCGGAATGGTTCATTAAATCATTGTTACCCAAAATCACTGAATATGTAGCTAAAGGAGGAGTTTTCACTGAAGAGCAAGTCATTGCTCAGGCTCAGTACCTTTACCTCATTTATACGCAGTCAGGTACTTTACATGAAAAAATCCTTGATCTTCCAAAACATGGTCAAATAACTGCAGCTCTTTCAGGGTCTCATGCCACTGATGGTATGAATGGTTCAGTTAGTACTAAAAGTAAGAAGAAATCTTCAAAGAATTCTTCTCCTATAATAACTTTACTTGATTCCCCGAAAGGAGATTCTTCCGCTGAATTTTCTGCCGACATCCATGTCATAGAATCATCTACAACCAAATCAAAATCCGGTAGTAAAAAGAAGGGGAAGTAGAAACACAAACAAAACTCAAAAGATAAAACAGATAAAAATGAATCTACTGACAAAAAACGGAAACTTCGTTATCCTTGTTTCATTTGCAACGAGGATAATTTTACCAAAGAATGCCCACATCGAGCAAAGTTTTCAAAATTCGTTAAAGGTTCTCAAACGCCTGCTGTATTGAAGGATCCTTTTCCTACTCAAGATAGTAAGATGATTGGTTCTTCTTTGAATGCCTCAGAAGAACCCATTATGATGATGTCTCATGTCAGGATTGCAATGCGATCGCAAGATTATGGTAGTAAAAATCCTGTTGGTGGTAAAGAAGCAGAATCTTCTAATTCAAACACATCAACTACACCTCCTCCTGGTTCTGATCCAATACATATTGAGAAATCCAACCTTGAATTAGTAATCAAACCACCTGCTAAAGGTGTACTTCGTAAATCATCTTTCAATCCACATGCGAGAGCTGCTCAGAATTACAACATTGTTGAATACTTAGCTATTTCCCCTTCAGCAATGTCGGCTTTGGAAGTGTTGAAATCGTGCCCAGCACAACGTAAATTACTATTGTCTGCTATAGGAGCTATCGATATTCAGGATTCAAACCTATTAATCTTTGATTTAGAGAATAGTACACCCCACCTACCTCATCAAATGGCTTTCTAGATTCTAGTTTTAGTCAAAAACAGACCTTGCTTTCAGACTATGATTGATGAAGGGGATTCTATGTGTATTATGTTGATTCAGTGTTGGAAATTGTTTGGTTCTCCCACACTCAATCAATCTCCGACAATTCTAAAGGCTTTTGATGGCCGAGGGTTCCATCCTTTTGGTATTTTGCAGGATTTACCTATAGGGGTCGAAGGAAAAACCGTAAATCTAGATGTGGAAGTGGTTGATGCCCCTCTAGATCACAACCTTCTCTTGGGTCACAGTTGGTCTTATGCTATGACTGCTATTGTTTCATCAGTCTTTCTATTTATCAAGTTTCCTCATAATGGAAAGATCGTTACGATAGACTAGCTAACTTATTTCTTATCTGACTCGACCTCTACAGATAGTATTCAACACATCGGTAAAATGACTATCCCTTACAAGGATGTTGGCATAGGTTTGAGTAAAGATTTTGGTTTACTGGGAACTTTTTCCTTCCCTCCTCTTAACGTATCGCCTTCTATTATAAATATTCATATGATTTCATCAAATACTATTACTTTTGATGATCCTTGGATCGTACCTTCCGATTCTGAGGTGGATTCATTTGATGGCGCGATGCCTTTGAGCCCCTTTGAAATTGCATATCAAGTTGTACAGTCGTTTTCTAATTCTTGTTCAACAGAAACTGATCCCATGAATGTGGTTCATGGGGAATCACTTTCGATATCAACCTTAGCTACAACAACACTTTCTGATCCCGTTCATACTGATGAGCAGATTTGTGAACTTTTTTCTGTTGATGATTTACCATGGGAAGATCTTCATCATCGATCTTCATTTTTACTTGAGCTTGATCATTTTGAAAATGATTTTTCTTCTATTTTTACTACTGACTCTGTCAAAGAACAACAAAATCCATTGCAACATTCTGATTCTAAGTTAAATTTGGAAAATATCTCTCAAATGTTTCCTATTGACATTTCAGTTAAGCCAGGAATTATTGAAAATATTCATATATGTGCTTCCTATACGGACGATGAAATCCAAACTTATAAAGCCCTATTTCAAGAATTATGTGACGTGTTTGCCTGGTCATATGAAGAAGTGCTAGGAATCAATCCATCAATTGTTGTCCATGAAATTAAAAATTACCAGGATGCTAAACCTATCTGGCAACGCTTATGTCAGATACATCCGAGAAAAGCCGCTATTACCAAAGTCGAAGTTGAGAAATTACTTCACGCAGGTTTCATTTATCCAATTCCTTTAACCGATTTGGTATCAAATATTGTTCCTGTCAACAAAAAACAAGGAATGATAAGATTATTCGACTATAGGGATATTAATCGAGCTTTTCCTAAAGACAATTATCGAACCTCCTATATCTATCAAATTATTGATGATTGTGCCAGCAGTGAAATGTTCTCCTTTATGGATGGTTTTTCCAGTTACAATCAAATCAACATACTCCCTGTTGATCAACCTAAAACAGCTTTCATTTGTCCATGAGGGACATTTGCTTATTGAAAATTACCCTTTGGATTGAAGAACGCTGGAGCAACTTTTCAAAGAGCTATATCTTACGCATTTCATGACATCAAGCACATTGTGCAACCTTATCTCGATGATTTACCCGCCCATTCATCGTGTAGAGCTAATCATCTCACTCATTTACAAGCTATCTTTATGAGATGTAGGCATTATCGAATTTGGCTAAATCCACAGAAATGTGTATTCTATGTAGAAACGGGTCGCTTACTGGCATTTGTCATTTCAAAGGTTGGCATTCGTTTCGACCCCTCAAAGGTTGAATCTATCGTCAATCTACCTCCTCTTTTGACTCTTCGCCAACTCCAAAGTTTGCAAGGGAAAGCAAACTTTTATGTCGTTTCATTCCTAACTACGCCGAGATAACAAAGGGATTTACCAGATTGTTAAAATAGAATATTCCATTCTTTTGGGATGAGATCATTGATCAATCTTTTGATGCACTTAAACACATGTTAACCCATGCGCCGTTACTGCATCCTCCCAATTACAACCAGGATTAATTTTTGTATCTTGTCGCTTCTCATTCCACCATTGGCATGGTTTTAGTTCAAGAAGATGAATTCAACAATGAACATGTGATTTACTATCTTAGTTGAAATCTACATCCGACTAAGCTTAAATATTCGCATGTGGAGAAATTGGCTTTGGCAGCTGTCCAAGCTGTCCAAAGATTTTGTCACTACATTTTATTATGCAAAACAACAATAATTTCTGACTGTAACCCTGTGATGTATATCTTGACTAAATAATTGCTAGGGGGCAAGTATTCCAAATGGATAGTTATCCTACAAGAATTTGACTTGGAATTTGAAAAATCCAAGGGAAAGAAATATTTGGTTTTTTCCGAACTGATGTGTGATTTCCTGCGTACTGATGCTGAAACTGTGGTAGAGCATCCCATTGTGGATGAATCCTTGCTTCTTATCAGTACTCTTGATCCTTGGTATGGAGATATTATTGTTTATCTCCAAGCCCAATCTTTTCGGCCTGAAATCTCACGATCTCAACGACAGAAAATACATTTCCAATCCAAACAATACAATATTATTGGTGATACACTTTATCGTCGTGGAGCGGATTCTGTTTTCCGATGTTGTCTAACTCATGAAGAAGATGAAAAGGTTCTGAATGACTGTCATTCTAGAGCATGTGGCGGCCATATGTCTGGGTATGCCACAGCCCAAAAGATATTGTGCGCTAGTTATTTATGGCCATCCTTATTCAAAGATTGTATCTATGCAATCCGGAAATGCCACAATTGTCAAATCTTTAATTGTAAAATGCATGCTCCACCCGTGCCTATTCACCCTATAATTGTTTCAGGTCCTTTCGCAAAGTGGGGTATTGAATTTATTACATGTAACCCTCACTTGACCGAGGGGCATGCGTATATTATCCTAGCGGTAGATTATTTTACTAAGTGGGCTGAGGCAATGCCTACATTTTCGAAAAACGACAAGACTGTTGCAACTTTCCTATTCAATCATGTAATTGCTAGATTCAGTGTTTCTCAATATATCATGATGACTGAACTGATAGATCAACTTGGCCTGCACCACGATAGTTCAACTCCGTATTACCCGTAGGCTAATGGTCTGGTTGAAGCTATCAATAAAGTTTTAGTCACTATGATCAAATGAATCATTGGTATTCGTAAGTCAAATTGGCATACCATGCTATTTTTAGCACTTTGGGCATATCATACCTCAGTGAAAACATCGACTGGTTTCACTCCTTTCAACTGGTCTATGGTTTGGAAGCAGTGTTACCTATTGAATGTGGAATTCCATCATTAAAATTAGCCATAGAATTACTCCCAGCTACTTCTAAAGAAGAGAAACGTTTTTTGTACTTAGTTCAGCTAGATGAGAATCGACGCACTAATGCAATAGAAAATGAGACTCATGCGAAACAAATGAAAGCTCAGTACGAAAGAAGCGTTACACCTCGTAATTTTTCAAAAGGAGACCTAGTTTTAGTATATGATCAAGCAAATGAGACTCATGCGAAACAAATGAAAGCTCAATACGACAAAAGCGTTACACCTCGTAATTTTTTAGAAGGAGACCTAGTTTTATTATATGATCAAGCAAATGATAAGCTAGGGGTTGGAAAATTTGTACCTATGTGGCATGATCCTTACATTGTTAAGCAAAATCTGATAAAGGGGCTTATGAATTGATAGATTTTGACGGTGTCTCTTTGGATAAACCCAGAAATGGACTTTATCTGAAGAGATATTATGCTTGAATTCTGTGTGGAGATTTTTTTTTAGATTGATTTCTTTACAGCTGGTGTGTTTTAGATTAGAAAAGTGTGCCTAGTTTAGAGAGTTCCCTTATCACTATTCTTGCTTATCTTGATTTTACTCTTGATATTACAGATGTCGACGTCTCTTCAAACATACATTGGTTTTGCTAATGGTGCTTGTCATAGTACACAGAACATTTCTTTTGCAGCTTGGGTTATCTATTCACCCTCTGATGAGTTAGTGTCTGTGCATGGGGTAACGCTCGGTCAAACAATGAATAACATTGCAAAGTATAGTGCAGTGATTGACTTATTATCTGAATCCATCTCATTTTGGATTTAGAGTTTGATTGTTAGGTTGGATTCTGAACTCGTTGTATTACATCTTAACAGGGTTTATGCCTGATCTGAATTGGATCCATAAAAGACTGTCAAGAACCATGACTGTATCAGGTCGGAGAAAATCTCTAAGGAAATCCAAAACAACGATCAAAAACACCCTAAACTAGTGGCAATGGCAGCCAACATGGAACAACGAGGACCTCGGTCAAAGCGCGCTGATCGAGGCCCATGGAGACTGCGCGGGAAGTAAAATTAGCCCCTGGGAGCCCCAGATTAGGAAACAGAGGTGGATTCTGATGCGCGATTAATCGCACATCGTTGGGTGAACATGGCTGAAATGGAGGAAGCCTTAAGCACTCAGAGCATGGCAAACCGGAGAACTGTGAGCGAAAAGGCAAAAGTGCTAAAAGGACAAAGGCGGGACCTGTGCTTTGGAAACCGGTGGTATTGATTGGGGCGCCCTCAAATGGTAAATGATTTTGGAGAAAGCGGAGCGATCCCACTCAACAATCGACGCATGGCAAGAAAAGGTGAGAGAAAACCGCCGTTGATCGTGCATTATCAGTCGAGTAGGTCAACTTCGCGGGACGTGCGTACAACGTTAAATCTGGATAATCTAGATCGAATGACTGAGATTGCGCCGATTAAGCTGCGTTTGTAAAGATTTGAGGTCCATTTGACTGCCATGGGGGAAGAAAGACTTCATCCACAATGAAATTGAAGAAATGAACCAACAAAGCAGGCTAGTGCTATTTAGAGGAGGACACGTGGCCACTTCCCGAGTGTTCATGCTGACACCGAACAGGGAACTTCAAGTGCAGCTACAGAAGGGGAATCGACAGAGGCAGAAAAGGAATCGAACATGCATGAGTTCGAATGGCTAAAAGCCATGAATAGTGAAACAAAATACACAGTTGAACATTAAGAGACAGATACCAGAGAAGAAGGTAATAAAGCAACAGCAGGAAGAGATAGAGGGTCGAGTTGACCACCGACAGCGTCAAGCACCAGAGCTTGAGATATTCAAGCCATCCCATAGAGGAATGTGTCTGGGCTGAGCACCACGTTGGGCTCTTGCCATTGTAGACCAGAAGGTCACAGAGCTGGTAGGAAGAAGAAGAGTCTGTGTACTCCAGTGGCTTGGGGAATCCAAGAACCACCCTGCCAAGCAAAACTTGCTTCAGGAGAACTCACATTGAGTCCCTGTATTATAATTCTCTGCTTAAGGGCACAATAAAACAAGGCCACCATTGAAAGATGGACCAGAGATGTAGCCCAAGAGAACAGGGTGAACTCCTTATTAAAAATTCTTGTGTCTTTATGTTTGCTTACTGTATTTCTCTGTGTCTTTCCATTTTAAATGTTTTGTGTATTGGCAATTTGATCAATCCATTATTTCAATAACACAAAACACACACCAACACATGAGTATGTAATACCTTTTTTTAATAAATATTTAATTGATGTCACTCATAGGATGAATATCAGATCAAGTGGTATCAGAGCTCAAGGCTGTAAGGTTAGACAAGCTTGTGTTGGTTTAGCTGTGAATGCTCACTAGATCAAAGCTCAAATTAGGAGAAGGAGAGTTGGTAGAAACTAACCCTGAAATTGGGAGAGTCTATTCTCGAAAGACAATGTCAGAGGAAGGTTCTGTGGGGCTAGACCCTCAGTTCATAGAGAGTTTCCTAGCTATAAAGTCTATGGTAGAAGAAATGTATAGGGACTTTAGAAAGCATAAGGAAAAGATTCATTAGGTTCTAAACAAGATAAAGAAGAAGATGAATCTCACTCCCATGACCACTCAAAAGGAAAAGGGAAAGAGAAAATCTTTCTCACACCTCCTAATAGCCCTGTGCATAATAAGAAATCATCTTTGATCAAGCTAGATGTTAAATTTGACTTGCCTATATATGATGGAGAGTTGAATGCTAAAAAGTTGGACATTTGGATTAGACAAATTGATGTGTATTGCAGAGTACAGAACATTGATTCAGACAAGAGAAAAATTCAGTTGGCAAGCCTATGCCTAGGAGGCACTGCCTTGGTTTGGTGGGAAGGCAGAACCCAAGCTGACATGAAAAGACATGGTAATACCATCTCTGTCTAGAGTGGATTTGTTTCTTCAATCAAGAAACAGTTCTATCCATTGGCCTACATGCAACAAGCCATGATGAGTTGGCAAACTCTTCAGCAGTTGAAAGGGCAAAGTGTGCAAGGGTACAATCAAGAATTCAGAAAGAGGGCATTGATGTTGGGTATCTCACTAGACTCACCAGAGACTCTTTTGAAGTACATTGGTGATCTACACAACTACATGAAGCATACCATCCTCATGTTTATTCCCACTAGTATAGATGAGGTATTTGTACAAGCTACTCATCTAGAAGCTAGAGGAAAGAATGGAAATCCAGAAGTTGGGGGACCGTCCCAACCCACTGTAAGCAAGAGCAAGGAGAAAAGAAAGCAGAAGTGGAAAGCAAGGAAGGCAAACACTGCACAAAAAAGCAAAGCTTCATGCACTCACTGTAAAAAGGATGGGCATGATGATGAGCATTGTTGGATTCTGCATCTGGAGCTGAGACCTAAGAAGTCCGAGGGCAAGAAGAAGAAAATTGTTGTAGTTATTCAGAAAGATTTGGGGTCAGACTCGAGAGGTGAAACAATCATTGCAACCACAGGTATAAAAGGTAATAATTCTAAAGCATCTACTATTAATTCTACTCAATCTATTATTGATGAAGAACATGAGAGAAAAAGACATGAGCTTTTCCATATTCGAGTTGTTTCCAAATATCAAAAGATAGATACATTGTTTGATAGCGGCTCACAAGTAAATTTGATTTCTGAAGAAATTGTAAAGAAATTGAGATTAGCAACTACACCTCACAAGAAACCATACCCATTAGGATGGTTGAATGATAAAGTACAACTACAAGTGACTAGATAGTGCAAACTCAAGTTTTCTTTTGGGTCAGCATTTGTAGATGAGGTTGAGTTAGACATAATTCCTTTGGATATATGTGGAATTGTTTTGGGGAGTCCTTACTTGTATGATAGAAAGCTATTTTCTATAGAGCTCAGACTAAGTATCTACTTGTTAAAGATGGAATCGAATACTTTGTAAGAGTTCATAAGCTCAAGAATAATTATACTCTCATAAATTTAGGGCAGATGAAAAGAATGATAAATTCATGCAAACAATTCTTACTAATGGTTGTAAAGGAAAAGAAACCTGATAAAACTAATGTATTTGAGGGTTGTAATGCTAAACAACAAACTAATATAGAAAATATTGTTTCAGAGTATGATGTTCTGTTTCAGGAACCTAAAGTTCTACCACCCAAAAAGGAAATAGTACATGATATTATTTTGCAGCAAGATGTTCCATTGCCTAACATTGGAATGTACAGGTTGTCTACTTTAGAGAATGCTGAAATCAAGAAGTAGGTACAGGAGTTGCTCGAGAAGGGCTTAATTAGACCTAGCACATCACCATGTGGGTCACCAATCATTTTGGTGAGAAAGAAAAATGGCTCGTGGAGAATGTGCATTGATTACCGAGCACTGAATAAGATAACAATAAAAAATCGTTATCCCCTTCCTCGCATAGATGATATTTTAGATCAATTGAAGGAAGTTGTCTATTTCACCAAGTTGGATTTGCACAGTGGATACCATCAAGTCAGAGTTGCAGAGCAAGATGCATGGAAGACTGCTTTCAAAACAAAATAGGGATTGTATGAGTGGTTGGTTATGCCTTTTGGCTTAACCAATGCTCCTGCTACTTTCATGAGATTAATGAATGATGTACATGCCTTTTCGTGATGATTTTGTTATTTTGTATCTGGATGACATTCTGATTTTTAGTAAAATGTGGGAAGAACACTTAGAGCATGTTAAGTAGACATTAGATGTTCTGAAAAGAGAAAAAATTTATGTTAAACTCTCAAAATGTGAATTTGGCAAAACACCTCTAAATTATTTGGGTCATATAGTAGGGGGTGGTGAATTGAAATTAGATCCCTCTAAAGTGGTAGTCATTGTAAACTTGCCTAAACCCAAGTCTGCTAAAGAAGTGAGAAGCTTCTTAGGAGCAACACAATATTGGAGGAAGTTCATTTCTAACTTTTCCTCAATTGCAGCTCCCTTACATGCTTTAACAGGATTGAATAAGGTGTTTCAATGGGGAGGCAAACATCAAAAAGCCTTTGACACCTTGAAAGAAAAAATTAGTACAACACCTGTACTAGCACTGCCAGATCTACAAAGACCATTTGAGATCCAAACTGATGCCAGTGACTACGCCATGGGAGCAGTGTTGACACACATGGTAAACCCATATGTTATCATTCTGAGACTTTTAATTTTGCAGTAGTTAACTATCCTACATATGATAAAGAATTGTGTGCATTAGTTCAGAGTGTGAAAAGGTTGAAATATTACTTAATGGGAAAAGAGACAGTAATACATATTGATCATCAACCACTTCAATATCTACACTCCCAAACTAAGTTGTAGCAATCAAGACATTACAAATGGATGGGTTTCCTACAACAGTTTCAATTAGTCATCATATATAAAAAGGGCATACACAACAAAGTTACAGACATGTTATCTAGACCCATTATAAATGCATCTACCACACTTAAGCTTAACTTTGTGCTACATGAAAGCTACATAGAACAGTATGCTCAAGATATGGACTTTTAAAGATGTATATGCAACTTTGAGTCAAGGAAAAATAATAGAAGAATTGAACTATCATATGAAGGACCAACTCTTATATCATTGTGGGAAACTCTGCATTCCATAAACTGAGAGAGTAAAGATAATTAGGGAAGCATGCACTTCTCTGATATCAGGTCACTTTGGGGTAAGTAAAATAGTTGCGCAGCTGCAAAGGTTCTGCTATTGGTCGAGAATGAATGAGATAGTTTATAGATATGTAAAAGGATGTGCTATGTGTGCTAAAAGCAAACCCAACAATAGAAAACTAGGCTTGTACACTCCATTGCTAGTTCCTTCTCACCCTTGGGAAAGTGTTTCCGTGGATTTTGTTGGAGGAATACCTAAATCTAGGAAAGGTAATGATTATCTATATGTTGTTGTGGATAGGTTCAGCAAAATGTGTATTTTGATACCTTGTAGTAAACAAATTACAACTGAACAAACTGCAAATTGTTCTTTGAACATGTATGGGTTCATTTTGGATTGCCACTTCCATTATATCTGATCGAGACACCTGATTTGTGGGGATGTTTTGGTCGAGTCTATGGGAACTGATGGACACCAAATTAAGGAAGAGCACAACTTTTCATCCACAAACAGATGGCTAGACAGAAGTAGTAAATAGAACAATGATCCAGTTATTGAGAGTGTATTGCGGCAAACATCCTAAGCTTTGGGATGAACACTTGTGTTATGTGCAGCATGCTTACAACAGAGCCAAACACTCTTCTACACAGAGATCTCCTTTTGGGACCTGTTTTGGTTTCACACCAAGGTCCCCTTTGGATTTTGTCTTTGGTAAAGGTACCATGGTTGATGGACACAGTGATGTGGAAAAGGTAGCTAGGTTCATTGAACAAATATAGGAGATCCACCAGGCAGTACAGGAGTAGTTGGAAAAGAGCCAAGCCAAGTACAAGGCTAAGCATGATAAGCATCGAATGGAGCATAGTTTTTAAGTTGGAGACCAAGTCTGGCTGTATATCAGCAAGGACAGGATGCAAGGTGAAGGTAAAAATCTAAAGCCTATCAGGTATGGACCTTTTAGGATACTTGAGAAAATTGGTGAAAATGCTTTTCGCCTTGATCTACCAGTGTACATGCACATCTACTTAGTCATAAATGTCGATTTCTTGAGATTATTTGAACCTTCGATGATTGAGGACACTGAAGAGCAAAGTCAATTTCCTTCTATTAATGACCTGCTACCTGAGTATCTCAATGAGTTACAGGAAGATACAGTGCTGGACAGGAAGGTGAGGACAATGTGTAGGGGAAATATTGAGTACCTCAGGATTGGGCTCAAAGGTTCAAAGCTAAGCAGTGTGAAGTGGATTGAAATTGGACAAGTGAGAAAATAGTATCCTCACTTAGTCAACGCTTGAAAACCAACTTTTGGTGGTCCAAAATAATTTTTAGTGGGAAGGTTGTGATCTAAATTAGATCCATAAAAGACTGTCAAGAACCATGACTGTATCAGGTCAGAGCAAATCTCTAAGGAAATCCAAAACAACGGTCAAAAACACCCTAAACCAGTGGCAATGGCAGCCAGCATGGAACGACTAGGACCTCGGTCAAAGCGCGCTGACTGAGGCCCATGGAGACTACGTGGGAAGCCCCTGGGAGCCTCAGATCGGGAAAGAGAGGTGGATTTTGATCGCACATCACTGGGTGAATAGGGCTGAAATGGAGGAAGCCTTAAGCACTCAGACGCATGGCGAACCGAAGAACTGTGGGTAAAAATGCAAAAGCGCTAAAAGGACAAAGGCGGGACTCGCACTCTGGAAACCAGCTGTATTGATCGGTGCACCCTCAAACGGTAAATGGTTTTGGAGAAAGAAAAGCTATCTAACTCAAAGATCAACATGTGGCAGGCGGAGGTGAGACAAAACCACCGTTGATCGCGTGTTATCGGTCGAGCAGGTCAACGGCGTGGGACGTGCATACAACGTTGGATCTGGGGAATCCAGATTGGACGACTGAGATTGTGCCTGATGGAGGAAGTAGAATCGATGAAGGATTAAGCCACGTTTGTAAATATTTGAGGTCCGTTTGACCGCCACGAGGGAAGAAAGACTTCATCCACGATGAAACTGAAGAAATGAACCGATGAAGAAGACTAGCACTATTTAGAGGAGGACATGTGGCCACTTCCTGAGCGTTCATGCTGACGCCGAACAGGGAACTTCAAGCACAACTGCAGAAGGTGAATCGACAGAAGAGGAAGAGGAACCGAACGAGCATAAGTTTGAATGGCTAAAAGCCATGAACAGTGACACAGAATACACAATTGAACACTGAGAGACAGACACCAGAGAAGAAGGCAATAAAGCAACAATAGGAAGAGACAGAGGGCTGACATGACCAGCGGTAGCGTTGAGCACCAAAGCTTGAGAGGTTCACGCCATCCCATAGAGGAATTTGTTCGGGCTGAGCACCACGTTGGGCTCTTTCCACTGTAGACCAGAAGATCACAGAGCTGGTAGGAAGAAGAAGAGTCTGTGTACTCCAGTGGCTTGGGGAATCAAAGAACCACCCTGCCAAACAAAACCTGCTTCAGGAGAACTCACATTGAGTCCTTGTATTGTAATTCTCTGCTTAAGGGCATAATAAAACAAGGCCACCACTGAAAGCTGGATTGGAGATGTAGCCCAAGAGAACCAGGTGAACTCCTTATTAAAAATTCTTGTGTCTTTATGTTTGCTTACTATATTTCTCTGTGTCTTTCGATTTTAAATGTTCTGTGTATTGGAAATCTGATCGATTTGTTGTTTCAATAACATAGAACACATACCAGCATATGAGTCTGTAATGCCTTTGTTTAATAAATCTTTAACTGATGTCACTCATAGGGTGAATATCAGATCAATGCCATTAGAAATCTAGTGTTATTAAGGTTATTTTTGAGAGTTCGTCTCTTGGAACCTGAATTTGATTACATTGAATATCAACATATTCCAAGACATTTAAATACATCAGCAGATGTAGTTGCTTCTAGTATGATAAATAGACATTTACAATAATCAGAACAGTAATTTAATAACATTCGATAACATGTTACACGAGATAGCCGGTAATAATGATATATCATAGCATAGAAGTTTGTTTCAAAATATACATCATCTTCGATCATAGGTTGAAAAGCACCTTATGATCGGCAAAAATGATAATACAAAAAAGAAAAAATTTCGTGAGTCTACAAAATCGATCATCCTATCCGTGGTGATGATCACGATAAGAAACTACTGCTCGAGCCACCCTACGTAGGAACCTCCTAAAAGGTCCTGGGACCCCAATCACATATCTCTATAACCTAAGTGGAATATCATCTATATCAGTCTCTGGAATATCTAGTGTCAAGCGCTCTAGATGATGCTCCAAGTCGGTCAGGATCTTTGCTGATTGGCCCTGTGGGGTTGGTGCTACTGTAGCTGGATGTCTCCTCTCGTAAGGCTGGAGAGCAGCTAGTTTTCGTGGACCCACATATGTATTTAAACTTTTGATTGTCATTTTTGGATGATTTAAAAAAAAAAAATTTAATAATTATGTTGGTTTTCAAGCCTCTGTGGAAGTTTCTTGTAGCTTCATGTTCCGGATTATCCACAGTTTCCAGTTCAGTCTGTCGACATTTCGAACCCCAACGGGGGTCCATCATCAGGACACTTCTGAAAGATAGAAATGAAATGAATGAAAGATGAAAGATGATGAGAGAAGGAGCGGGAACCTGCTTGAAAATGGTTTTTACCTAAATCATCCCATTGCTCTCCTGGTGGAAGAATCATGTCTCGATTACCACAGTAATCCATCCCGGCGTATGGAAAGTCCTGAATCACAAAAATTTGGTTGTTCAACGAATGAAAATATGAAGTCGGAAATCGAACAACCTCTATGCCCTCAGCATGATGGGCCATCAAAGCAACCCAACGAACCATTCTAGGATCTCAAGGAAGACCAGCATCAACAGGAATATGCTGCGGGGATAACATGGGGATCCTCTTTAGAGCAAAGGTGACTACGATAAATCCATATCCAAAATTGTTCAGCTTTCCATTCTTTTCTCTGGTTAGTTGGCCTTTCACATTTTCCAACACAACCTCGCACCAGTTGTATATGGTGCCTCGAAAACAGTCTACATCCATCTGCATCTGGGATCTAGCAGCCACATGCAATGCTGCACTCCCGCATAGTCTGGTAACAGTGAATGCAATAACTTTAATATTAGGACAGATGATAGTCTTAATATCAATCCGTTTATCCTTGGGGTCTACTTGATCATTGAAAAACTCCAATCGGAGACTAGCAACAGACTAGCCACCTGGCCTAGTCCCGAAAAGACATAATTGTTTTCCCCCCTTGGACAAACCAGTCAAAAAGTATATGTCCTCCAGCTTGATTTCGAGCCGGTGGCCACCAATCACAAAGCACTGGTCCTATGTGTTACATCTATCTACCAGCCATGTCAAGAGGTCTACTTGGGCCCTCATGCCTTGTATGGCCCAAAACTTATGCAGTCTGCATGCTCTCAATACCTGCAATGTGGGCATATGATTTATTGCAGCATAATCTACATCCTCGTGCTCACGTTTTGACCAAATAAGCATTTTGAATGTCCTACAATGTATAAAAAGACATATTAGAACAGGCTTGTTCGAAAATTTTTGGGCAAAAATGGAAGAATTTAAGTTTTAAAATTCATTGCACGGGGTCCGCACCCGCTGCTTACAAATAGTGTGTAGGTCTGCAAGGGTTGTGAGCAATAGGTGCGGACCCATGAATTTTTTCTTTATAGAAAAAGTCGAGGTTTGTAGGTCCCACGTGTTGCACCTGCAGACCACCGCGAGCGATTTTTTAAACCTATTTTCTCTTTAAAAATCAAATTTAAAGCCTGAAAACAAAATGTAAATGGATGAAATGCAAGTTAAGAAGGAAGTGGATTACCTGGAGCTGATGGTTTTCGATTCCGACGAATGGATTTTCCAGAATCTTCACAGGAACGTTTTTACCCAAAAGCTCTCACTTCTCACTCTGAACTCAAATGGTAAAAATGAAGTTAGAAAAGCCCTTTTTATAAGTTTTTTTTCAAATAAATGAATTTTTAATTTATTTATTTTTCACTTTAAAAAGGTAAATTTTTAAAAACATTTTTATTTATCTTCAACAGGTATGAGTAATGTTTCGAGTTTTTGTGCAGAATATTGGATTTTTCTGGAAAATTGATCATTTACAAAGAGCATACTTTTATCACTTTTTCGGATTCTTTCAAAAATTTACGAAAAAGTGAAACATTGGAGTCCTCTTTAAGCCCTTTCCAGACTCTCGAAAATTGAAAAGATTTCCGAGCACTTGATTGTTCAAACTCGTTAAAATAAATGAATAATCGTCCCTTCAGTATAAGTTTACCCCTTTTAAGGACTGAAATGGACTATTTACAAAAAAGGTATACGTTGACTAATTACGGTCAATAGAGTTCTCTCCTGCATTATTTTATCCTTTTTCGAGCTCGAGGGACTAAATTTACAAAAAATTACCCCCATGGAGTTTTTTTAAGTTTTTCTTCTAACTCCCTAAAATTGAAAAACACTGAGTTTTTCCTATATTGGACTCGTTAAAATTTAACAGTAAAGGACCTGTTCAATTTTAAACAGGAACAAACCACTCCTTCCTAGGGTTCAAATTTTAAACTAAGTTGGACTCATCCGAAGGATGAGCTTATAAAGAAGCAAATGTTATCCTCCTCAAGCTTGTCAAAAATAAAGAGGTACTTGCCAGAAATGGTGGGGGAAAAGAGAAAAATGAACCTATTTGTTACACTTTGGCTTTTAAAAAGTCGTTAACCACTCTTGAACACGACACTTTTTGTTCACCTGGGTTGCGAAAATCCTTTTCCTAACAGTGAATCAAACCACATTGAAAGTCTTCAGCTAGTTTCTGGGTATTAGCTTTGGGTCAATTGGCAGTGTCGTTATGTGTTTAAGAGAACATTTCAAAAAAACCATTCATCTGCGAGATATCTATCATCCATTTTGACCATCTCTGAGTCAGTCCTTGCCAATATATTTCTTCAAAACTTGATCTATGATTTCGTGTTGTGGGCTTTCCTACGACAGATCGCTTTTTATCAACTTCAACTCTTTATCTAGGAATTTGATCTAGAAATCATCAGTACCTTGAAATCTACATGCCCTCATGGTAGGTTTCTCACCTTCGACGATAGGTTTCATTATTGACCTTTGATCAAATGATTCTATGACATGTTTGACTTCAGCTCATTTCTTCACATTTCATGGATTGCACTAAGTACTTTGAGAGCCATTGACATTACTGGTGGTTTCTCTCACACTTGTTAATAGTCCATATCATTGACTGGTAATAAAGTGGTTTCTACCATGTTCGACTTCTACGCATTCATTCACATGGATAGAATCGTACTAGTTCAGGAAGAAGAAATCAAGACCCTGGATCTAGTTTCTACCACCCAGGCTATGAGGAATTTTGTTATTAATTATATAGTGGACTATTCATAAACAAATGGTTGCGTCCATAATGTGTCTACACATGTCTATACTCTTGATGTATTACAAAATCATTCCTGTATCAGAACAATTTAGTCAGTTTTGTAGTCAATTTTGATCTGAGTATGGGAATGCCTACATCAGCGATATATTGCATTAAATGTTTTTACAGCTTCTGACTGGGGTGTACACAAGATGACCCTTGAAATGATAAATTACTTCACTCTTCATCTATTACAGACTTCGCACTTTAGGGGGGCAATATGTTGCACTGAAAATTGTCACCTTGACATTCTGCTATCTGTGTGAGTTCATTACCACTCATACTTTCCTCCTCTGCAAGTCTAAAACATCAGTTCCTCATATCAAGTCTTGAAAATAAGATAAAAACTCTCAAAAGTTTTTAAAACTCTGGTTCCGCACTTTCTCTTTGTCTTACCTGCGGTCCCGCACCTAATGGTCATGTCTCTGGCGCACCTGACCGCACTGTCTCTATGTTAAAGGTGCAAACCCCCGTAAAAGTTAAAAAGGCACAAGTATACTCTGAAAAAACTCACTTTCAGTTATTTCTAGAAGCTTCTGGAAGGAATATTGAAGTGGCAAGTTCACTCTTTTAAGGTTCATGTAACCCATACCTTAAGGAGCTAACCCCTTGATGTGATGAGCATATTCCTTTGAAAGAGGATTCTATCCCTTCATAGGTCGAGTTGTAACCTCCTCCTCTACACTATAAAAAGAAGCATTGAGTTGGTTAACTGGTTGAAGTTAGAAGCTTAATATTTTTTGAGGTAAAATGCTTTTGGAACTTAGTCTTCTTTAGTTGAGTTTTTATGAGAGATTACATACCTCTATGTATCTCATTTGGAAGAGTAAAAGACTTGTAAAAGTAAAGGAAATTCCTGTTTTGGACCCCAAGAAGAACTTGTTCAACATCAAGGTTGAAAAAGTTGTAAAGTTCTTCTACTATTCAAAGTTAATACAATTAATTTTTTTTTCTCAATAAGCTGTTAATTCATTGTTTATTTTATGGATCCCTTGATCACCATAATAGGCATGATTTATAATATTTTTTATGTAGGTGCTATTTAATGTTTGCTTGTTTGTGATCGTAGATCTTCAAAGATAACTCTTTCGAATGACTGGAGGATGACTACTACGAACAAGCACTGGATCTAAGGTAATACCTTGACACCTTTTAGTATTTACTTATAAATAGCACATGTCTAGAGAAAAATAGGTTTGTTTGCCTATTTGTTGCTATACTATCTTTTGATACTAGGGAGATCAGTCTTGTTCGCAAAATCGATTTATCCAGCCAACAGTTGTAGAATCCTTTGCTCCCAAAAAACCTTTTCGCTCATTTAAAAGGAATCCTTCTTCTGCATCACAACCCCCGAACACCATTTGAAATGCTGAGTCTAATCAAGAAATAGAAGAAGAATCACCAGCCGAAGAGGAAGTTGAAATAGAAGAGGAAGTTGAATTAAATGGAATGTGGGATTTCATCCTCCCAAATGAAGAAGAGGCACAAGCTATGCCAGTAACTACGAGAAGAAAAAAGTCTCCTGACATGTCTATCACAAATCAAAAACAAAAAACTGCTACTCTTGTAAAGGAGAAAACAGTAACAAAAAATTCTAAGACTAGTCAAATGGACCCTATTCCACTAGATTCTCCAAGTGCTTCCAAAGTATTGGTAATCTCAAATATTGTGGAATAAAACATAGTCGAAGATATGAAAAATACTAGAGAAAACATTTCATTGCATGAACTCACTAAACTCAAGCAACAACATAAAAATTTATTAAGAGAATTAAAAGTAGTTCTTGTATCCCCTCTGCCATCTACTGTAGTTACTCAAGCTGCCTACGATATGGGAAAACCTACATTATCTTCCAACAAAGTAGGTGCTTAAAATTTAGTCCTAATCGGTGATAGATATATTTCTCATATTTTTCCATTTCTGCTCACTTACGAAATTTTCAACATGAATGTTCATAATTGTCTTGTTGATTCAGGAGCCTCTTCAAATGCTATGCCAAGAGCCGTGTGCACCAAATTAAATATTACACCTCAAAAATATGTGGTACACATAGTTCAATTAGACAAGAGGAAAGTAGAGGTACTCGGAGAAATAGAATCAGTTTCAATTAGGCTTTCCTCTAATCCAAAAGTTTCGCAAATAATTGATATTTTAGTGGCTCATATCCCTGAATTTTATGGATTAATACTAGGTAGGGATTGGTCTGAAAAGTTGCATGGTTACTTCACAACTGATTGGTCTCACATGTGGTTGCCAGATAATGGTAAACCAAACCAAATCAGGGTAGACCGAGAAAAATTCACGAAATATACAATCACTGACATTGAGGGAAGCAATTAACTTGTTTCCATCACCAATAACATCATTGGAAGTTACTCGGTTGAGTCATTTTTGGGATCCTTTAATGCTCAGAGGTCTCCCTTCCTAGATAATGTTATAGTGTCTCAAATAGAAAAAAATTCACAAACAGATGCTTCCAAGTGTGTAAATTTAGTAGATAAAATTTCAAATAATTCTTTGTTCTGGACAATCTATTTTGATGGTTTCAAATCTGAAGACGATGCAAACGTAGGATGCATTTTGATCAATCCGTAAGGAGAGAAAACCATGTTAGCTTGCATACTTGAATTTCAATGTACCAATAGTGTCGTTGAATATGAAGCATTGATCCAAGGTCTGTACAAAGCCATTGGCCTTAATGTCAAATATCTGCAAGTCTATGGTGATTCTGAAATAATTGTGAAGCAGGTAAGAAATACAATTCATTGTGTCTCTGGGCACCTTAAACATTATCAATCATTAGCCCAGAATATGACTTCTCACTTCTCTTCTTTTAACATTTCTTCAGTTCCTAGACTACAAAACTCAAGTGCTGACTTACTTGCTAATGTGACATCCAAGCTTATACTCGTAGAAGAGTTCAGTCTAGACATATTTTCACTAGAGTTAATATTTAAGCCATCTATTCTCGATAATGTAACAAATTAGAGAGTATTCAATAACGATGTCGATATAGTTAATTTCCTTACATAGGAAGGGTCCTATTGTTGGGTTTTGTTATATTCTTTCCATGACTAACTCACATAGTTAACCGGGGGGTTAGAGGGGGGTCGAAGCCCCCCCTTCGTTGCGCTGATTGTGTAGCCGCCGGGGGGGTCATAGGGGGTTTGAAAGGTGCAGGTAATCCCCCTAAATGGGGTTTGGGGCAGTGCCCCGGAAAATTTTGTTTTTGGACCCTATATTAGATTGGGGAGACCTACCTATGGTTTTTTGCATGATTTTTGCACATGTTTTTGGACGTGATGGTTTTCGGTCCATGGTTTTGGACGCGATGGTTTTCGGTCCATGGTATTGGATGCTTCGGAATGTATAAAATGTATTGTAACATTGAAAGGAACATAATGAAAAATCAAGGTGGTAGTCTCGGTTTTGGGATCCAGGGGAAATATCTATGTATATGTGTTTTATGTGTTATGCTATCACATTGTTTATTTTCTGTGTTTTAGAATTCGTATGCAGGGAATTTTTGTATGAGGTTAAAACCTACATTTGGTATTAGAGTTGTTTTGGCTTCAAGGGGATGCCTTTGTTGCTGAGGAGTTTCACTCGGGCCTGTGGTAGACCCTATTTAGTGGGAGATATGCGAGATCGATTCTAGTGGTGAAAGAAGATGACGAGTAGTGGAAAGATAGAGATCGAGAAATTTAATGGTCAGAGTTTTGAGCTGTGGAAACTCAAGATGGAGGATCTGTTATTGGAAAAATATTATTGGATCGCAGTAGATCCGGGTACTAAACCAATGAGAGTGTCCCATGAACAATGGAAGAAGTTGGATCGGAAGGCAAAGAGAAAAATATGATTATGTGTCTCAGATTCAGTATTGCTAAATGTATCAGGGGAAGCTACGACGAAGGCTTTGTGGGACAAGTTAGGGAATTTGTACCAATCTAAGTTTCTGGTGAATAAATTGTTCCTCTGGAAAAAGCTGTATAAATTGAGGATGAAATATGGAGATTCGGTGAAAGAGCATCTGAACACATTTAATACTGTGGTAAGTCAGTTATTATCTATTGATATTAAAATTTTATATGAAGATAAGTGCATTAGTTTGTTGTGTTCTCTACTAGATTCGTGGGATAGCCTAGTTATTGCAATAGGTAGCAATACAACTACCTTGCAGTTTGATGAAATAGTCTCATCCTTGCTGATGGAGGAGATGAGACAGAAAAATATGGAGAGCTAGAATGCTGATGCCTGTCTGTACGAGGATGGTTCTAGAACAGAAACAAAAATAAGTCATCGAGTAGGAGATATAAATCTAGAGGGAGATATAAATCTCCAGGAAAACCTGTAAAGGTGATGTGCTGGAAATGCAGAAAGGAAGGGCAATACAAAAGGGACTATAAATCTAAAGCTCCTGATAAAGGAAAGGGATTTGATGATGCTCTTTCTACAGAGACAAAAACCACCTCAGATGAAGGTGGGGATGTGTACTTGGCTTCTTCAAGTACACATGTAGATCATGAGGCATGGATGATTGACTCAAGTGCATCCTTTCACTTCACTCCCCAAAGAGAGTGGTTCTGTGAGTACAAGAAATATGATGGTGGTGATGTCCTCTTAGGGGATGATAGAAATTCTAGAATCATTGGTCGTGGAAAATTAATGTTGAAGTTGCAAGGTGGAAGGGTTAGAACACTTCCGGGTGTTTTAGATATTCCTGCATTGGCCAGAAATTTGATTTCTGTAAGCAAGCTGGATGATACAGGTGTAAAAACAATGTTCGAGAAGGATACCTGCAAGATGGTTTGGGTATCACTGGTATTGATGCAGGGAGTTCGGATTGGAACTTTATACAAGCTGCAAGGTAGCAGTGTTGTTGATGGGTGCAATAGCTCTGTGGTTCCTGAAAGTGGAGCAGAAAATCTAGTTGTCTCTGGAGAGAAGACCATGATGTGGCATCGAAGGCTTGGACATATTGGAGAGAAGGGCCTTTGAATACTTCATGGTAAAGGTATGGTAGAAGGTATGAGTAATAGCTCTCTGGATTTTGATTTATGTGAAAATTGTGTATATGGGAAGCAGAATTGGGTGAGTTTCCCCTCTGGTGGTAAGAGGGCAAAAAAACTATTAGAACTTGTGCACAGTGATGTGTTTGGACTTGTGAAGGTTTCATCACTGGGTAAGTCTGTGTACTATGTATCATTTATAGACGACTTCTCAAGGAATACATGGATATATTTCTTTACGAAGAAATTTGAAGTCTTTGGCAGGTTTAAATAATTCAAGGCTCTCGTGGAAAACCAAACAGAGAAGATAAAGGTGTTGAGGACAGATAATGGTGGAGAGTTTTACAATAAGGAATTTGAAGAATTCTGTAAGAAGTGTGGTATAACACAGCAGAAGACTACGCCATACACACCTGAGAAAAATGGAGCTGCAAAAAGAATGAACAAGACGTTCATGGAAAGGGCAAGAAGCATGCTCAGTGGTGCTAGGTTAGGACAAGAATTCTGGGCAGAGGCGGTGGAGACAACATGTTACCTGGTCAATAGATCACCTTCATCAGTGTTGGAGGATAAGAATCCACAAGAGGTATGGACTAGTAAGAAACCCTCTCTTTCACTTAAGGGTATTTAGATGTGATGCATATGTACATGTTCCAAAGGAGAAACGAACCAAGTTGGATAGTAAATCTGAAAAGTGCATCTTTATTGGGTATAAGGATGCTTTAAAGGGTTATAAGCTTTGGAACCTAGTAACAAGGAAGGTTGTGTACAGCCGAGATGTGGTGTTCAGAGAGGTAGAATATGTTATTAAACATGAAGTCCAACAAAAGGAACCTGAGAAGATAGAGCTTGAGCTTAAGGAGGAAGAATCAGACTCTACAACAGAGGAGGAATCAAAAGACGAAGAGCCACAAACTTCAAGTGTGAGAAGATCAATTCAAGAAAGAAGGCAGCCATAAAGGTATAGTCCATTTGCTTTCTTTTCAAATTTTGCTTTATCTATTATTGACGATGATCCTAGAAGTGTGAAGGAAGCAATCGATTCAAAGGATGGCAAACTACGGAAAGAGGCCATGGTTGATGAAATGGCATCTTTGCGCAAAAATGAGGCTTGGGATCTGGTGGAGTTGTCGGCTGGAAGGAAACCCATTGGAAGCAAATGGGTGTTCAAGAAGAAGACAAATGCAAAAGTAAATGTGGATAAATACAAAGCTTGGTTAGTAGAAAAAGGTTATTCCCAGGTGTTGGGAATTGATTTTGGTGATATTTTTTCTCCTGTTGCCAAGGTAACTTCTATTAGATTACTTTTATCTGTAGCTGCTACTTTTGATTTTGAGGTAGAACAAATGGATGTGAAGACAATGTTTCTTCACGGGGATCTGGAAGAGAAAATCTACATGAAGCAACCTAAAGGATTTGCGGAGAAGGGTAAGAAAGAACTAGTATGCAAGTTAAAGAAGTCTTTGTATGGGTTAAAAAAATCACCAAAGATGTGGTATCAAAAATTTGATACATTTATACGGGGACTTGGCTTCACCAGAAGCAAAGCAGATCATTGTGTGTATTTTAAATTAATTGGTGACTGTGTTATTTATCTGGTCTTGTATGTGGATGATATGTTGCTGGTTGGAAATGACAAAGAAATTATCTAGGATTTGAAGACCTAATTGTCCTACAAATTCGACATGAAATATCTTGGTGCTGCAAACTATATTTTGGGAATGGAAATTAAAAGAGATCAGGCAAAGAGGAAGCTATGGTTAAACTAGAGGAAGTATGTCGAGACAATATTGCAGAGGTTTAATATGCAGGATAGTAAACCGGTGAAGGTTCTTAGTCCCATACGTGTGAATTTATCTGCTAAACAGTGTCCCAAGACACAAGAAGAGGAACAGGACATGTCTCGTGTTCCATATGCAAGTGCAGTCAGTAGCCTGATGTATACAATGGTCTGTACTAGACCAAACATTGCACATGCAATGAGAGTATTAAGCAGGTTTATGTCAAAACTAGGGAAGGAGCACTCGACAATAGTGAGGCGAGTTTTCAGGTATTTGCGTGGCATTAGTGATTATGGGTTTTTCTACCAAGGAAGACCAGGATTGGACAAAGTGTTGGATATTCGTGGCTTTGTTGATGTAGACTGGGCTAGAGATATGGATCAGAGAAGATTTACAAGTGGGTATGTGTTTAACCTATTTGGAGGTGCAGTCAGTTGGATGAGTAAGAAACAATCTGTAGTGACACTATCAACTATAGAGGCAGAATACATGGCAAGCACTCATGCCATCAAGGAATCAGTTTGGTTGCAGAGATTGTGTGTAAGTATGGGGTTAGTACAGGGAGCTATAAGGATAGATTGTGACAACCAAAGTGCAATTTTCTTGGAAAAGAATCATGCATATCATTCAAAGACAAATCACATTGATGTTCAGTATCACTTTGTGAGGGATATGATAGAATACAAAAAGGTGTTGCTGGTAAAGGTGGACAGTTAATAGGAGCTTCCCAATTATCACCGGAAGAAGATCAAGGTAATGAAGTACAAATATCAGAGGTAATCCTCAATGATACACAATCACAATATGCTGATTTGAAATTTTATTTAAAGAATGAATATGCTCCTATGCACCTTAATTACAAAACAAAGTGTGCTTTAAGGTTGAAATCAAATTAGTATCAATTAGTCGATGATGTATTGTTTAGAAAAAATTATGATTCAGTATTACTAAGATGCTTGGAGAAACCTGAAGTTGAAAATTTCTTGCAAGAATTACATGATGGATCAGCTGGAGGACACAGCTCGCAAAATCCTGCATGCAGGATACTATTGGCCAATGATATTTAAGGATACACATGAATATGAAATAAAGTGTAAAACTTGTCAAACTACAGTAGGAAGAGAAAGGAGTCCAGAATTCCCTTTGCAACCAGTAAATATCCAACAACCATTTGAACAATGGGGATTAGACATAATTGGTGAGATTGTTCCTAGATTTTCCAAACTGCATAGGTTCATCCTTACAGCTACTAATTATTTTACAAAATTGGTAGAAGCTATCCCCTTAAGGATAGTCAATACAGAAAGCATTATGGACTTCATTGATCAGTACATAAGTAGCAGGTTTGGCTTACCCTCAGCTTTAATGTTTGACAATGCATATTACTTTTCTGGAAATGCAATGGTAGAATTTGCTCTAAAGTGAGGTTTTAAGCTAAAATATTCAACCAACTATTATCCACAAGGTAATGGATTAGCAGAATCAACAAACAAAAACCTCATCAAAATTATCAAAAGGATTGTTGACCAAAATCATAAGAATTGGCAAAAAGCATTGACATTTGATCTATGGGTAGACAGAATTACACAGAAGGCATCTATCAGTTCTTCCCCTTTTGCTTTGGTTTATGGAAAATAAGTTGTTCTTCCCACAAACATAGCAATCCCATCTCTTTCCCTAGTGCAATTCATCAATGAAAACCCTTGTTCTTCTCTCCAAACTAGACAGTTTCAGATTCTTAAGCTTGAAGAAGAACGAGAAAAGGCCAAAGCAACCCACTTCCATCATCAACAATTAGTCAAAGCCTCTTTTGATACAACCTCTACCAGCTAAAAAACTTTTGAAGTAGAGGATTTGGTTTTGAAATGGGACAAAGCACACGAGGAAAAAGGTAAACATACCAAATTTCAAAGACTATGGCTTGGTACTTTTCAAATTATTGAGAAAATTGGGCAATCAACGTTTCTTTTACAAGACTTATCAGGTAAGAAGTATTCTTTGCCCATTAATGGGAAAATATTGAAAAAAATACTTTTCTTAGAAGACAACCTCTTCCAATTTTGTATCATATCGCCTTTAAAATTCTTAGGAAAATAAATTTTAAGTAGTATTTACTTTTGGCTTTTCAAAATAAAATCTTTGATAATATTTCTGATTTTTCGCTTCTATAAGTAATTAAAAGTTAAAAGAAATAATTAGGACATTTGAGTACCAAAGAAAACATCATTTCTTTAAAAAGCTTGATCTTGCTAAAACATTTATTCTATGAACAAACTCATATATTTTTAGAGTATGAATGTTTTGTTATTAGTCAAGAAAATAATCTTTAACCTAGTAAGGACTTTATGCATATCAGTATCTTAAAACTTTATCATTATCATCCAAAACTCTCAAAAGAGCCAATGATTTACCCGATCTGATAAAATTTTCCTTTTTTAGAGTGTAATTCTAAAATATACAAAACTTAGAAGATAAAAAGTATCATTGTGAGCTTGTTTACCATGGTCATAGGGAAATAATTAAACTGATATTACCAATACTACATATCAAAACAGGGTAATAGCCCATGATCTCATTGATCAGAAGACAAGGGGTCTCATCAAGAGACAACTTGTTCAATTTAGTTACAAGCAATGAATGGCATTGTCATTATTAAGCTACCAAGCCTAGACGATGTCTTTTAAGAAACCTAAAAAAAAATATTATCTTAAAAAGGAAAAAGGGACAAGATGCAAGTGAGATTCAAAGCAACTGAATATCATTTCAAAATTTGAAAATTGCTTCAGATGGGATAATGAATCATTGTTGGCTAAAGATAACCCTGTCGAGGCTATGAATGCCTGCTAGCAACAGAGGCTCTATCTATGATAAATGAGTGAACATCAAAAACTAATATGTAGAAAACACTTGCTATATCACTTTAACTCTTATTATTGACTGATGCAAACAAATGTATTTATATCATTACAAGAGTAAAGTAGTTGAATAAATATATTGTGTAAGTGATGATGATTCTAGATAAACGTTGTTTACTTTATAACTTATGTTATTATTATTCCTATAACTCTAATTAATTTGAAAGTTTTAGAAATTTTAGAAAACTACTCAGAGATAGTTGGTTCTCCCAAGTGAATTGCTATTTGTTGTACTATGTAACAACACCCCCATTTATGAATAACAATAGCTAGGTCAGAGATATAAATGGGGACCCTTTTTAAATTTTAGTCTTAGGATAATAAAACCCAACTCGAAAAAATTGCCTTGAAAAATCTTGCAAAACAACCCAAGGATGAGATCCGTATCGCAAATTGTAATTTTCCATGTGACTATAATAAAACACCTTTAAAAATTTGCAATGTGCGATCAAACATCCTGTTGCGATATCCTGATTATAAGCACCTTGTCATTTTGCAAATCACACTTCGCAAACTTCACAAGTAATTAATCTATGCCACTGTAACGCCCATTAATGATTTGCAAAATGCAATATTGTGATAATCGCAATCACATTTCACCTTATAGAAAGTACAACACTATATTGTATCCATTTGAAAATTGCGATGTGTGAATAAGAGCGGTAAGCGTGTCAAATAATTGCATTTTAAATACAAACATGAACGAATTTATAGGTTAATAAATATTTAGCGGCCCGAGGAGAGCTAATCATTTTCCAAGTTATGGGTAGTTAACATTGAGTATCTCATTAAACCGTTGTCACGATCCAAGGTCATTCCAGAAATGCTTTCAATCTTAACTGCCTAATATTGTCTGTGCTGATATATTTTGTCCTTTTCAGGCAAGCTACAAAAGACATGTCATTGAGGAAGGTGATGTAAAAATAGAAAAGGCAGAGCATTGTTGAATCCGATTTTACAGAGATGACTCCCATATTCTATGATACAGTTTGGAGCTCTAACAGAGGAGAAACATCTTGGGAGGTCATTTACAATAGGCTTGAGGACAAGCATCCCAAGATTATTGTTACAAGAAAAACAACTGACTCAACAAGACCTTTGGGGCTTCAATTCAAGGATGTTGCCTATTCTTTCCTGCATAACATAGGAGCCAGGGCTAAAATCCTCCCATACAAAGATATGATCAGGTGGGTGGTCCAAAACCTCACCATTGAAGATAGGCAATTCAAGAATTCAAGAAATGAACTCATGGGATCATTCGGAGTAGAGGACATGAAGAAAATGTATCATATACCTGATCCTCGGGATATATATGATAAGACATACATGGCTAGCTTCACAAAGAAGAACCCAGACCCCTTCAAGCTGATTCGGGGCTAGACAGTATTGGACAACAAATTCAAACTTGAAAAATCGGGTATGTATGCTATAGCCTCTTTGGAAAACCCCTATAACTATGAAGCTACTATGTTATGTAGACTATATGGGTTACCCAGTAATTCTAAGTTTTCCATAGAATGGATTTGATCTATTAATGAAAAATGTTTAGTAGACTATGTGTGCAATTGCCTATGTTACTTTATGCAACAGATCAAAAATATTGCGAATAACATAAACTCTTAAACAATTAGAAAACACATTCAAAACACATCAACACAACCAAATTTAATAAAGGAGTTCACCAGACTTCCTAGCTAAGTCTCATGGTCCTTTTGCTTCTAGTGCTGACCTCTCTACTATTCCTTTAAATTGTTGTTATAGGTGTGAGCTTAGAAACAGAGTCTCAAACACGAAAGTGGATCTCACCACTTTGTTTATCTCGCGTTTTTGAGTCAAAACGAGTATACACTTGACCATACTTTGCCACTATGACCTCGAAACCCCCTGGAACGACTCAAAACTACACTATAGCCACTCTTTTTGTGTTATGGTATTAATATACCACATACAGTTACAAACTGTGATAATCATGAAATAATATGATTACACTAAAAACAAAGGATAAACTAAAGGACCAGTGGATGTGGAGTTGATCCCAACCCTCCAGAATTTTCCTGGCACTAATCCTGATACCATACAATCCGATGGCTATCGCATCCCTCTCATTAACTAATTCGGACGATCTACATTGTCGATCTATCCTGCTTCATCTGACAGCGATCACGTAATCTTGCACTCCAACTAGCATGTCGGTTAATTCTCCGAAAGCACGCAAGAAAACTTGTTTCACACTGCTATGTCTCAATCGCTGAGTGGAATCGTGTAGATTTTGAAAAACCATTTCTAGACTCTGAGGCGTGTGAGAAACTATTTATTGCTTCCCTGTTGGAACTGAAAGAAGTTTAACTTCTTTTGACTAACCTCATTGCGTCCATTTTCAAAGATAACCTACTTGCATTTTCGACGCAATATGCGTTGATTTCTTATGATCATATGATCCAACGACTATGGTGCGAACCAATCACACTAATGCCATTCCTTCTCTGCTGACATCATCTAGAACCTGTGACTCATTCCCGGGTTGCCACATGTCATGTTGACGTAGGCATTGACTTTTTGACCTAAATCTGTCATTGGCTCTAATTTCTTCATCCGAACTCAGATTTATGCGCGGTTTGCACCATTGGCTTCATATTAATGAACATTTCAACTTGAGCCTACTTTCACATACATTTGAAGACTTTTGATCTAGAGGTAAACTAAATCCATTCTGGATCACTCCTCCCCACTGGAAGCTTTTGGTCCAACAAAATTTGGTTTTAGCTATCGAGTAAGTGAGGATAAAGTTCCCTCACTTTTCCAATCTCTATCCATCTTGCTTTACTTAGATTTGTACCTTTGAGTCCAACTCAAATATACTCAACATTTCCCCTTCGTGAAGTTCTTATCCTCCTGCCTAGAACTGTGTCCTTATGTAACTCATTGAGATACTTGGGCAATAGATCTTCAATGAAAGGTAGTTGACCTTGCTCTTCAGGATCTTAAATCAATGAAGGTTCATATAATCACAAGTTTTCAACATTTACGATAGAGTAGATTTGCATGTAGTTTGATAGATCTAGGCGGAAAGCATTTTCACCAATTTTATCAAGTATTTTGAAAGGACCATATCTAATTGGTTTCAACTTTTTACCTTTCCCTTACTGTATTTCTTTGCTAATATACAACCAGACTAGATCACCAACTTGAAAACTATTCTCAACTCGATGCTTGTCATGTCGCGCCTTATACTTTGCTTGGATTCTTTCTAGTTGTCCTTGTATTGCCTGGTGAGTTTCCTAGATTTGTTCAATGAACTTGGTTGCTTTGTCCAAGTCACTGTGTCCATCAACTACTATGTATTTATCAAAGACAAAATCCAAGGGAGACTTTGGTATAAAACCAAAACAAGTCTCAAAAGGAGATCTCTCAGTAGAAGAATGTTTTGCATGGTTGTAAGCATGTTGCACATAACACAGATGCTCATCCCAAAGTTTGGGATGCTTGCTGCAATATCCTCGAAGCAACTGTATCACTGTCATGTTGACCACTTTTGTCTGACCATCTTTTTGTGGATGAAATGCCATTCTCTTCTTTAACCTTGTGTCCATTAACTCCCATAGGCTTGACCAAAATTTCCCAACAAATCGAGAATCTCGATAAGATACAATAGAAGTGGGTAACCCAAAATGAACCCATACATTTTGAAAGAACAACTTTGTTGTTTGTTCAGCTGTGACCTGTTTATTACGTGGTGTCAAAACACACATCATACTGAACCTATCCATAGCTACATACAAATAATCATAACCCTTTCTAGACTTTGGCAATCCCCCAAGAAAATCCATGGAAACATTTTCCCAAGGACGAGAAGGAATTGGAAGTGGCGTATACAAGCCTATTTTTCTATTACTTGGCTTGCTTGTAGCACACATAGTACAACCTTTTATATATCTAGAAACTGTCTCATTCATTTGTGTCCAATAACATAACCTTTGTAATTGTGCAACTCTTTTACTTACACCGAAATGACCTGATATGAGAGAAGTATGTGCTTCTCAAATTATATTAACTCTTTCAATTTGTGGAAAGCATAACTTTCCCAAATGATATAAGAGTTTGTCCTTTATATAATAATCCAATTCTTCTACCTGCTTGCCATGACTTAAAGTTGCATATACATCCTTAAAGTTTGTGTCTTGAGCATATTGTTCAATGTCTCTTTATGAATTACTGAATTATGCTTAAGTATTGTGGATGCATTTATAATTGGTCTTGATAACATGTCTTCAACCTTATTATGTATGCCCTTCTTATATCTGATAACAAGATGAAATTGATGTAGAAAACCGATCCACCTGTAATGTCTTGATTGTTTTAATTTAGTTTGTGAGTGTAAATATTGAAGTGGTTGATGATCTGTATGTATGATTGTTTCTTTACCCATTATGTAATGTTTCCACTTTTTAACACTCTGAACTAATGCATACAATTCTTTATCATATGTAGGATAGTTAACTATTGCTGATGTAAATGTCTCAGAATGAAAGCATATAGGCTTTCTGTGATGCATCAACACTGCCCCAATGCATATTCACTTGCATCTGTCTCAATCTCAAATGGATGCTGAAGATCTGGCAGTGCTAGTACTGGTGTTGTACTGATCCTTTCTTTCAATGTGTCGAAGGCTTTCTATTGTTTGCCTCCCCACTGAAACACCCGTGTCACACTTGTCAAAGCATGTAAAGGAGCTGCAATCAAAGAAAAGTTAGCAATAAACTTTCTACAATATTGTGCTACCCCTAAGAAACTTCTAACTTCTGTAGTAGTATTGGGTTTAGGCCAATTTACAATAACTTCGACCTTAGAGGGATCTATCTTCAATTCACCACCCCATACAATATAACCCAAATAATTCAAAGATGTTATGCCAAATTCACATTTTAACAGTTTTACATAGAGATTTTCTCTTTTCAATACATCTAAAATCTACTTTACATGCTTTACATGTTCATCCCAAGTTCTACTAAAAACAAGAATATCATCTAAATATACTCTTACAAAATAATCAATAAATGGTCTAAATACATCATTGATGACTCGCATAAACGTAGTTGGAGCACTAGTTAAGTCAAAAGGCATAACCATCCATTCATAGAGTCCTTGCATCATTTTGAAAGCAGTCATCCATACATCTTGTTTTGCAACTCTGATCTAATGGTAGCCACATCACAAGTCTAGTTTAGAGAAGTAAATTTCATCTTTTAACTGATCTAACAAATCATCAATACGAGGAAGAGGATAATGATTCTTTATTGTGATTTTATTTAATGCTCTAAAATCAATGCACATTCTCCATGAACCGTCTTTCTTTTGCACTAACGCAATAGGTGATCCACATGGTGATGTGCTTTGTTGAATAAACCCTTGATCAAGCAACTCTTGTACCTGCTTCTTTATCTCTTCATTCTCTAGTGCTGATAACCTGTACATTCCAATGTTAGGTAGTGGAGCATCTTGCTGCAAATAAATCTCATGTTCTATCTCTCACTTGGGTGGAATCCCTTTAGGCTCTTGAAACAGAATATCATAATCGGAAACAACTTTAACTAGATATAATTTTTGTTTAGGATTACGACCTTGGAATGCATCAGATTTATCAATATCCTTTGCTTTTACAATCAAAAGTAAAAATTGCTTACTTGAATTTACAATTCTTTTCATCTATCTTGAATTTATGAGAGAGAAGTTATCTTTAAGTTTATGAGCCCTTATAATATATTCAATTCCATCCTTACTAAGTTGATATTTATTTTCAGTTCGATAGAAGATAGAATTTCTATCATACAAGGATGGACTTCCTACTACAATTCCACATATGTCCAATGGGACTATGTCTAACTCAACCTCATCTACAAACTTTGACCCAATAGCAAAACAAAGTTTACATTGTTTCGTAACGTGTAGCTTAGTATTATCACACACCCAACCTAATGGATATGGATTTTTATGAGGTTTTGTTTCTAGACCCAACTTCTTTACAATTGCTTCAAAAATCAAATTAACTTGTGACCCACTATCAAATAAAGTATCAATTTTAGTATGCTTGGAAATGATTCTAATATGAAATAGCTTATTCCTTTTCCTCTCATCATTATCATTATCAATAGAATGCGAAGAAGTACTTGTAGATTCTTTAGAATCTTTACCTTTTATACCTATAGTTGTATATGTTGTCTCATCACCTAAGTCTGATCCCAAGTCCTTATGAACAACAACGACATACTTTCACTCTTTACTCCCGAAATTCTTAGGCTTCAATTCTGCATGCAAAGACCAACAGTGTGCCTCATCGTGTCCTTCCTTCTTATAATGAGTGCATGAAGGTTTATCCTTCTTCACAATGTTTGTTTTCCTCTCCTTCCATTTCAGTTTCTTCTTGCCTTTATTCTTGCTTTCAATAGGTTTAGATGATTTCCCAACATCTAGGGTTACATTTTTACCTCTAGCTTCTAGATGAGTTGCTTGAACTAATAAATCATCTAAGCTAGTTGGATTAAACATAAGTATAGTATGCCTCAAATAACTATGAAGACCACATATGTATTTTAGCAATGTCTCTGGCAAGTCTAATGATATGCCTAATGTTAAAGCTCTCTTATGAAATTTCTGAGTATAATTCTGAACACTTTGACCTTTTAATTGATGTAGTATTTGCCAACTCATTATTACTTGTTGCATATAAGCCAAAGGATAAAATTTCTTTTTAATGGCAAAAACAAATTCATTCCAAGTTGAAATGATTTTACCATGTTTTTGAAGATCTGCTTGTGTCTTGCCTTCCCACCATACAAGTGCGGTTTCTCCAAGTCGAACGCTAGCAAGCTGGATCTTCTTCCTTTCTGAATCAACTTTCTGCACCCTGCAATATACATCAATTTGTCTTATCCAATTATCAAACTTTTCAACATTAAGTTCTCCATCATAAATTGAATCAAATTTTACATCTAATTTGATCAAAGAGGCTTTCTTTTTCTTCTTATAAGAACTAGTTTTATGAGAAGAAGACAATGATGATGACGATGATGGTGATGATGGAGGAGATGGTGGAGGAGGCTTTTCTCCTTTTCCTTTATCTTATTTATTTGGAGGGAAAAAAAGAAAAGGTTCCTTTTCTCCTTTTTCTGGTTTAGGTGATGAAGTACCTTCACCTTTTCCCTTTTTTAACTCATTATACATATCTTCCACCATTGCATGTATCGTCATGAAAGTATCCAAGAATTGGGATTCTAACCCAAGTGGAGTTTCATCTGTCATCCTTCTTTGTGAAAAGACCCTTCCAATCTCAAGATTCACCTCAACAAGTTCACCTTCACCTCGTTCGAGCCTCAATTTAGTAAGCATTCAAATCTCCACACAAACTTGTCAAACCTTTAAAAACCTTACTGCTTTGATACCACTTAATCCGTTAATGAAAAAGGTATTATAGACTATGTGTGAAGTTGCCTATGTTACGTTATGCGACGGATCGAAAAGATTACGAATAACATAAACACTTAAACAATTAGAAAACACATTCAAAACACATCAACACAACCAAATTTAATAAAAGAGTTCACCAAACTTCTTGGCTACATCTCCTAGCCCTTTTGCTTCCAGTGCTAACCTATCTATTATGCATTCAAATTGTTGTTACAGGTGTGAGCTCAGAAACAGAGTCTCAAACACGAAAATGGATCTCACCATTGTGTTCATCTCAAGTTTTTGAATCAAAATGAGTATACACTCGACTGTACTTGGCCACTATGACCTCCAGACCTACTGGAACGGCTCAAAACTACACTCTGTCCACTCTTTTTCTATTATGGTATTAATATACCACATATAGTTACAAACTGTGATAATCGTGAAATAATACGATTACACTAAAAATAGAGGATAAACCAAAGGACCAACAGGCGTGGAGTTAACCCCAACCGTCCAACCTTTTCCTGGCACCGATCTCGATACCATATGATCCAATGGCTGGCTATCACATCCCACTCGTCAACTAAACTAGATTATTTGCACCGTCGATCTGTCATGCATCCTCTGATGACTGTCGCGCAATCTTGCACTCCAACTAGCACATCAGTTAATTCTCTGAAAGAAAGAGAGAAAAGTTTTTTCACACTGCCTTGTGTCAACCACTGAGTGGAATTGAGTAGATTTGTTAAAAGCAATTTCCATCCTTGAGGCACACAAGAAATCATTTACCGCTTCCCTACCATAACTCAAAGAAGTTTAACTTCTTTTGACTAACCTCATTGTGTCCGTTTTCAAAGATAATCTACTTGCATGTCTCGACATGATATGCATCAATTTCCTTTGATCGAATGATCGAATGACTATGGTGTGAACCAATCAAACTTACACCATTCCTTCTCTGTTGACATCATCCAGAACTTGTGACTCGTTCCCGGGTTTCCACATGTCCTATTGACGTAGGCATTGACTTTTTTACCTAAATATTTAATTGGATCTAATTTCTTCATCCAAACTCGGATTTATGTGCAGTTTGCACCATTGGATTCATATTAACGAACATTTCAACTTGAGCCTGCTTTCACCTACATTTGAATACTTTTGATCTGGAGGTAAACTGAATCCATTTTGGATCAAGACTCCGCTGATTGATGCATGCATTAATTCACACATCATGAATTGGGCCACCATCCTATTTGATAACCTAGCCACCATCATTACCGAATATCGATAGAACAGAGCCTCCTCTCCAGTGAACCTTCCCCCCTTCTATTTTAGTGCATATGTTATGGATGCCATTTGTTTATGCACTGCATTTCCGACCATGGGTTGGAAATGGACCTTACAGGGCCCCTACCCTATCCACCTCAGTGATAAGAAAATATGGAAATCCCATTATATACCCCATTTCTATAAGATATGTCATTCTGTTGTTTTGCCCCTGCATTAAATAATTTTCAATAAGAAATCCCCCAGGTTTTCCCAAGAAGCTACAACAGACCTTCTAGTTGTTGGCAAATATTTTATTGAAAAATGGTTCACCTACATTAGGGTTTTTGGTATCACAACCAACCCACATGTCCTTCATTTATATGTTTCTGATAAATTCTTATCAAGGAAAATCGCCCACCAGACCATAGGAAAAGCCCTAACTAAAGTCCTCAAAGAAAAAAAGAAGTTATTATGGCCCTATTTTCGTTTCAAGTGCGGTTCTTTTGCTTTAGAAAATTTTAATCATGCCATTAAGGAGTCAGCGAACATGGAAGCCCTCATGCTTCATACATTGCTAAAAAGTAAATTCGATCCAGACAAGGTAGCACATAACATCACTACTGTGGTAAAGCTCAAGCCATACAACCATGAGGATAATGGTCTTGAAGACCTATTACAGTCAGCCAAGTCCTTTGAACAAGCATTCGAATGGGCTAAAGTTAACTTGAGTCCTGAAAATTTTGAAAGATTTTAGAAAATTCAGAAATGAAAGGCTTGAAGTAATCCCACTGCACTTGTTGAAGATCAAAGATAAGCCTACACCAAGTGTGATTGTTAACAGTGAAGGACCTATTTCTCATATAGCATCTCAGGTGAACACTAATAAAACACCAAATATGGGGAAGGCCCAAGAGACAGATAATATAGCAAAGTCCAGCAGGAAGTCAGCTAAGAAATAGGTTCTCAGCACTCCACCTAAAGAAATGAGTTCAAAGGTCAAAGGTCGTAGTTTGGAGCAAGAGTGGGATGAGTTTAATCGGAAACTGCAAGACACTCCCAAAATGACAGATACCCAAGAGACAATGGAGTGTCAAACTCCTCTACATATTTAGGAGAATACAGAGTCCAAGTCTATGGACAAGCAGTCCAAACCCATGGATGAGCAGTCCAAACCTAAGGACGAGTAGGCGAAAACATCCCAGTAGACTGAGATTACCCCTACTCTACCCACATCAGAGATCGTCTTGAAAGTGACTGAAATCCCTCCACTTGATGTGTTCTACAACTCGCTCCACAAGGCAGTAGTAAGAAGACAGAGAAAAAGGAAAAGGGTAGAAACACCTGAGCTCCCACCTGGAAATGAGCCAATGGACATAGTTTAGAGGGACATTCCTTTCAACCCAGCTGAGAACTTGACTAGATTGTCACAGTTCACGGGAGCATATGCAATGGCCACCATGGACAAATCCATTGAAGCCTCTACTTTGTTGAGAGAAAAGGAGGAGAGGATTTCACAACTCAAAATAAAGAAAGAAAATGTGAACAAGCATGCAACTAAGCAGCTTGCCCAATTGAAACAGAGCATGAAGGTCCTAAAAATAAGCCACAAAGCCAATATATCAACTAAAGACATGCAACTTCAAGCATTGCAACAAGCCATGGAAATATATAAGGATGTTCCTACTATTGAGGAGTTTGTTAAAGAGGCTCTAGAACTGAATTCCCTCCTAATGAAAAAGCAGGAGAATTTTTGCTAAAATATGTCACACATTACTCCTTATTTGATCACTAGCGACCACCTAATAGATAAGGCGATTGACCAGAGAACTGAGTTTACTGATCTCAACACTAGAATCTCAAAGTTCATTGAATGGCAGGAAATAGAAGATGGAAGGAAGCCCAATTTACCTGACATCGAGGAGATGCACAAAGACATTCTTTTCACATATTGGGACGCGAGAATCAAGCAAGCTGAGATAGCAGTGGCAAGGGCAGCTGGGGTATCGAAGAATATAATCAAGGTGGTGAACCACACTCTGTTTGTCACCAACCTGGTAAAGGAAGGCATCCTAAAAGAAATGCCCGATTTGGGTGCTTTGCATAAAAGCTGGCAAGAAAAGGCAGAGACTCAAAGGGGGGTAATAGAAAAATTGACTAAGACCAACTGAGAGTGTATTGGCAATACCTTGCAAAACAACACAGCCAGATCATGACCCTTAACTACTCACTTCATTCGACTCAGCAGATGTTGCCACCTCTCACCGATGCGATTTTCGTAGGACAGCTTAGGACACATTTTGGGGCACCTCCTCAACTCAAAGCAATGACCAATATATGTGATTTGAAGGACAAGCTGGCAAACAAAAAATCATCATCTTAGTTCTGCTCATTAGGCCACTGCTTATTTCTAGAGTTAGTTAACTAGTTAAAAGGAAGGTTGTTTGAAACCTCCTCAAATTTTGTATAATCTATTTTGGTGCATTAGTTAGAATAGTATTTATACCCTTCTCATGCATTTAGAGAAAGGTCCATAATTTTATCAAAAGCATTTGCAAAGAATGCACTTTTGTAAGTTTGTGAATGCTTTGGTGAAATTATGGAACATGATCATTTCTTTTAGATATCAGACTACTTTCCTTTGTTGATGCACTATTGTGTTCTTGGGAGATAATTTGATTTGAAGAAAGGAGTTGATCCATGTCATTAGTTAAATGTGCAAAACTTCGCACATATGGTACTATTATCTTGTATGATTGATTATGTTTTCTTTTAATCAGTGACAAAACTTTACTTTCATGAATGGTATGTGAGATTTATTCTTTCTGTTAAGCGTTAATTGCACTATTGTATGATGCCCAGTTGAAATTGTTAATTTTCATATATATAATTCATTATATATGCGATATATTTTATAAATTTCTTTGAATAACTATTTAGTAAAAGAAATTATCTTATACGTTATCATCTCTGTTTATATGTGATTAATCTTTATTATCACATGTTAAGCAAATATCTATGTAGATCACATACCACATAGAAATATCTAGGTTTATATTAGAATACATTAGTTAGAAGATTTGCATGATAGAATAGGTCATTTAGATTATCATTATTCTATTTCAAACGCTCATGAACCACCCACTCTCATCTTAAAACCCACATTGGGAAACTGGTCCCATTATCCCCACTCGGAGCCACCACTTTAAATGGAAAAGGAGTTGTCTTAAGGTCCAGACCGGGTGGTTATCCCCCATGTTGGGGCAGCAGAAATCTAAGGCCCTTCAAAAATGTCACAACGTCGATCTTATCAAAAATCATCAACTGGACATTTCATATCTCATTCTTCACATCGACCTTGTAGCTCTGGCATCCCACATTGCATCTAGGAGTCATCGGCACATTCAACTCAGTTGTCTTGGGGTAAGATCAATGTTCATGACTTGCATTGTGTTTCTGTCGCTTTTTTTGTTTTACTTTGTGTGAGTGGTGTATGCTCAATTTCAGTGAGCACTTGTTGTTGTTTACATGCATACTATCTTTTACTAGAACCATTTCAGTTTTCATTTGCATCTCATTTTTGTCGCATCCATGACATTGTTTTGCACAGATGGTCATCGTTGCAGCGACTCGATTCACACACATGCATGCTTTCCCATTTTCCTATTCCTGCACTTGATTTTTGCATGAATGATCATTCACTCTCATTTTCACTCATCTTGCCATGTGTTTTCAGTCACCCGTCGATCGGGCTGGGCTGCCTTGGCCCAGACAATGCCTTGCCTAACTAGCACTGTGCATTTTCGGAAGTGAAGGCTCTGCCTTCCCTCAAAAATTTTTACAAATCTAGCCAAACACTGACCTCCAGGCTTGAATTTCCCAATTCTTAGAGGCAATGTCCTGTTGGCCCCAGAAACTGCAAAATGTAGTTTGTTGCTTGCATGTCACTGACGACTGAAATTCCGCATTTCCCAATTTCAATCCTCAACAGGCCAGGTCGGACTGTGCATTGCACAGTTCCAACAATCATTCAGCCTCCTGACAGCATGGACTGTGCCTTGCGTAGTTTTTGGTAGTCAGTCTCCCGACCTCCCGGCAGAAATTGCGTAACCTTCATGATCAGTCACACATGTGTGTTGCAAGTAAGTTCTCAAGTTCATTTTGGTTTTCAACTGACAGATTGCTTGCCATGAGTGTTTCAATGTCTCTAGGTATCGTAGGTGTTCATTTGCCTCTCAACAGCATAGGTACAATGTTTTCCAAGAGAGAAAAATCGAAGACACCGTTCAGAGTACACTTGGGGATGCAGTTGATCAAGTGTCTATGGACTTTCCTACCCACGAAGACATCAAGATATGATGGAAACAACATCACAACAAGTAGCACCATCAACAATAGCTGAAGGCAGCACACTGGATGCAACAAACGTAAGAGGAATGTTTTTGACAACACAAAGGTGGAACAAATTTGCAAGCTCAAGCAGATCCACTTGTGATGAAAGCAACTTTGGAGACTCAGGCTATGAGGTGACGACGTGACATGAATATCGCATGAAGGCAGAGAATAGAACAAAGAAGGATTTGTATGTGTTGAATCAACAACTCAAGGAAGAACATGAGCTGCATAGACGAGCGAATGAGTTGTAGTAGGAACAGGTACAACAGGGGAAAAACATGCAAAGATGAATAAAATTGTGCCTGTACAAGTTATATATCCATCCTAACAGCTGGCATGGAGCAGAAAAGTGAGCAGTGTTGTTGATCGAATGCAAAGGGACTCAGTAGCATGCATGTCATTGTGCACATGCATGCAATGCCAACATTTGGCACACTCACTGAGGTGGAGACAAGAAGCAAGTTTGGCTAGAGCTGAACATGTAGTTGACAATTGATGCACATGACCACCACCACACACTAGAAGATCAGCACAGATACTATGCATCAGTGTGTTGCCTGGTTGGCCGCACCCAAGAAGACCATGCACATGTTAGCAGACGAGTTGGTTGGAGGAGCCATACCAATGCACTTGAATGCAACAGAGGCAAGAGTTCACTTCAGCAAGATGTCACCATGGAGTGCATGCACACCATCATGGACGACCAAGCTTAGCATCAGCTCACCACCTTCACCATCACAAGCATGTCAAAGAGTTGGTCTCACCACAATAGACCGAGTTTCAGTGATGTCTTGCATTGCTTGCTCAAGCCATTTTGTCTCACATGAGCACATGTGCATTTTAATGTAACTTCTTGTCAAGTGGAAGTTCAAGTGTCGATAGTCAGATGTAACAGTCATAGAGTATATGAAGAGTCATGAGGGTAGATGAACTGTCACAAAGGGGAATGTCAAGGGTCACCCCACCCTTTGCTATAAATAGAACCTCATAACTCATTGTAAAGGCTTTTAGTTAGCCAAGCTTCTGATAAGACTATCTTAGAGAGAGCTTGGACAATAATGTAACGAGCATTGGCTTCTCCATTGCGTAGAGATAGTACATCTCTTTGGAGGAGTAGAAGGTTGTGGATGTAACGTTCCACTGTCGGAACTAGTGGTTGGACATGGATGTATTGTATTACTAGAACTTACACTTCTTAATATAATAGAGCCAACACGTTTCATGCATATGTCATATTGTATTCCATCTATCTTGTTTATTCTAAATGGTATATGTATCCAGTTTGCTTATGCATGCATGTATTGACTATTATGTATAAGTATGTATGAATCTTACTAAAATGTATTGATTGGTTTAACCATCACTTTGGATTGTTAGCTAACTTTCTTTCCAGTTTGTGATGCATCTTCACTCGTGTGTTCCCTTCTAAGCCGCATGCTACCATAGGTTTCCAAGGGGTGTACTCACCCAACTCTCCCTGTGTTAGAACCGTTCATGCACCTTCCTTGTCTTACTGTAGTTGTCACAACCTTGCTACCAACAGAGTTATCTTACTTGCCTCTATGTGAAATCACAGTCAAGGCATTACTGTACGACCCATTGTTGGGACTCCTACACCAAATGGTCTGAGGTTTAATTGGGACTTCTTAACGGGGAGATCCCCTAACATGTTGTTGAGTCTAGCACCATCAACATTTTTGGCGCTAGAAGGAGGGCCAAATGACAAGTTGTGTCCTCCCATCCTGTTTTGAACCTTTTCATATCTATCGTGGAGTCTTTCACTCTTCTCCCTCCACGATATTTTTCAAATCCCAAATATGTCACCATCACGAGGGATTTTTTCGATCACTTGTCCACTTACATGTATGATGGTGAAGGCAAAGTGGCATGGCATGACTTTATTTCCATGCTTCATGAGGAAGATGGGTGTTTTGACGAATAGGCCAGTCTGCTGCTTGCACACACACTTCACGAATCTCCACATTGGTGGTTGTGCAGCCTACCGGCTAATAGTGTGCACTCACTTGAGCACTTGTGTGATCATCTCATTTAATATACTTTCTATCATTTTGATCCAAAATATCTTGACCAACAATTGTTACAACAACGGAAGACACCACATGAATCACCTATGGATTTTTGGCAGTGCTTCCGTGCTTTGTAGTTTCAAGCTCCATAAAGCCAAATGAATTTTTTCTATCTTTGGGACCAATTCAAGTACTGTCTTAAGAAATCTGCTTATCCCAAGAAGAATTTTGAAATCAAGACCCACTCAGCATTCTTCAGTGATGAAGTTGCGCAATCTCAAACAGAGACGGTCATTGTCACAAGTGACATTCCATCGTCCCCTCATCAAACAATTACACCATTGCAGAGTGATGTGGGAGATCATACTCACACATTAGTTCAGTTGTCACATCCTCCCAACATCACTTCGCTTAATTTTCATGCAGATTTGGTAGTGTGTCCATCAAGTTGTCATATGCATTTTTTACCACAACCTCTGTCTTTGTACTCCACTAATCCTCCAGATGATATTATCTTGTGTTCTCCCATTCCAGACTCTACACTTGTTGTGAACGAGAATCAATCCACTAATGTAGTTGTTGTTGCACAACCAACATGCATTGTCATTCATGAAGAGTATGACTAGAAGCTTGAGTATCAACCCTTGGTGAAGGATGACTCCCTTCCATCCGAGCCCCCTCCATTCTTTCCTGGCATCTTTGGTGAACCTGCCATCCATAATTTTTCATGTGTATCTCCATCCACAAATGCACCCATTTTTTATCACTCGTAGGACACACCGGATGTCAGTCCATCATCCGACAACGAAGAGGATAAGTTATTCATTGAAAATCCACTTGATCTTTCATCTACCTTTTCCAGAAACACAGAGGATGGATTTTTCCACTTCTCATCTACCCCTCTCTTTCATTCATCGTATCATGAGGAAGCCGATGAAATCATCGCTTTTTCCAATTGTGGTAGTCATGATCCATTTACTCCAATATTCGATCACAATCATGATTTTATCGCAGTTAATTTTTCGAAGCCAACGGTTTATGATGATCTATATGACGATGAAGTTGAAACATCCCAGACCGTCGAGGCACGTTAGCCCAAGCTGATGGTTGTATCAAGCCCTGGCTATCTTGAGGTCGGTTTCACTTCCAGTCAGGAAATTGTTCAACCACCCGAGGCTCCTCATCACTCATCTGTATCCATTAAAGATCAATCTCACACATAGATCATGCTTCCTCCACTCGAACTACACAATTTTATCGCTCATGCATTAGCAGAATCTTACATTGCAAGCACACATGCAGAACGAAAGTTTTCTTTTTTTATTTCGTTTGCTTGCATGTCACAGTCAAGAATGTGCACATTCTTCACAATTGCATGCAATGTCGCAAAATGCCATGATAAGTCCACGGACTTCTTGTCATGTAATTGCAATCACTTATGTCCTATGGGAACTTTTAAACATGAAGTGTGTTTGTCTTCATTGTTATATATTTCTTGCTTGCTAGTCTGCACAACCAGGTTGCTCACGAACCAAGCCTTCACCAACATGGGTTAACCAATGCGCTGGTGGCTGCATTGGAAATATCACTTCACGTGATCAGGCCCATGCACCATTAGTTTAGGAAAAGGAGTAGTGTTTGCTTTCAGTTGTTTGCTTTCATGCTTGTTTGCTTACTTGCTTCACTGGTTTGTTTGTCTGCTTTCTTGTTTTCTTATCCGCTTTGCTTTCATTTTTTGCTTCTGCTTCTGCTTTGCTTTGTTGTTTGTTTTCTTGTTTCATTCGTAGGTTAGTTTTGCATCAAACCATGTATGAATATTGAAACAAGCTGAGTAAAATACAAGAGGCCTTGTACAGCTACCACTACTTGGTTATCTATCATCCTTCCTCTGTATGAAGAACTCGTTACTTTTAGTCCATGATACCTCGAAGGAAAATATGTACTATTAGAAGTGAACATTGGTGAAAACACAATGCTTGCGCACTAACTAGTGTCACCTACTCTAGTAGGTTGTTTTTTGGTTAACCCTTGTCAGCTTAGTCAAGTAGAGTAAAGTGAGGGGGAAAACCTTAACAGGCATGTCAAAAGTATAATAAACTACTTGTCTGTAGGAATAACCTCTTCTGCTCTCAATAAGTTTGGATTCCTCTTTCGCCTCTAAAATGAATAAGTGCTACGCACAGTTATGAAAAAAATAAAAAATAAAAATAAAAAAAATGAAAAGTGAAAAACTTTAAAAATGAAAAATGAATAAGGCGAAAGAAGAGAAAGGATTCCTGCATAGAGAGGTGATGCAAGTAACTCCATTGGGTTATTGACAAGGCTTGTTGGTAGTAGAGCCATGCTTGTGTTCTTATGTGACTCTGCTGAGGTACTATCCAGGCCTGCTAGTAGCGGAGCAACACCAGAGATGAAACTAAGACTCGGACGGCTATACTGCTTGCGCATCAATATACCCCTCAACCCCAATCGAAACAAATGTGTTTCCTTGGATTGGAATTTGTGTCAATCGACCAAGAGCTTGGCAGATGCTACATCTTACAATTAAGCTAGTGTAGAAGCCAAGAAGAGCTGAGAACTGAATAATACTTTCGGAGGTGTTAGAATTTCTTTTCACAGACAAGGTACATTCAGAGAGTTGGAGTTCTACCAGTGTGTCACCAAGTGTTGTGGCAGCTACAACCACCCTCCAAAATTTTTCCTTAGCTTCATTTTGGAGCCTCCCTACCAACCTTTCACAACAGCATGTCTTACTTCTTCAAGTACGCAAGCTTCAATGATTTTTTTGTAAATAGAGAGCCTATCCTTCAGAGCTAGTTGCACTCCCCTCATAGGTTGTTCTCCCGAACTTGGTCCAACTGCAGGCTAAGAAACTCCCTCAAGAAATTGCACAATTTTGGAGGGAAACCAACCTTCCCTCCAGAAATTGTGCAATTCTGTCTGGCAGCCTGCTAGGCTCCAAAATTGTGCAAATTTGCCAGCCAAGCTTCACTGAGAAAATTGTGCAATTCTTCCTAGCAGGGGTGCTTAGCCCAGGAATTGTGTGATCCTAGGTGGCAGTCAGTTGCTCTGCCTAGAAATTGTGCAAATCTCCTGGGAGTCAAGCCTAGCTCCCTCCCAGAAATGCGCATTCTCCCAGCAGTTGAGCAGGCTCTTGCATGTGTAGTTGATTTGACCGGTTCCCTCCGAGACCAAGCAAAATTGATTTGCATGCATGAGCTGTTTCTCCCACGGCAACATGCAAATGAATTCCTTGATTTAGGGATCTATTTTTAGCAGCTAGAGGTTACATGCAAGGATCATTTCAGAAACCTCCCGCCAAGTGTCGCCTTTCCTATATTTGTGGCATGCACGTCACAACCTCGATCTTATCAAAACTCATCAACTGAGCATTGTAGAGCTCATTCCTCACATCGACCTTGCAACTCTGGAAACCCACATTGCATCTACGAGTCACCGACACATTCAGCTCAATTGTCTTGGGGTAAGCTCGCTATTCATGACTTTGCGCTACATTTTTGTCTCTTTTTGTGTTTTTATTTTTGTGAGTGTTGTTAGCTCGATTTCAGTGAGTGCTTGTTGTCATTTACATACATACTAGCTTGTACTACCACTGTTTCAGTTCTTTTTTGCATCTCACAATTGTCGCACTGATGACACTGTTTTTCACGGATAGTCACTATTGTAGTGACTTGCTTCACACACATGCATGCTTTCCCATTTTTTGAATCCTACACTTGTTGTTTGCATGAATGATCATTAACTCTCATTTGTGCTCATCTCACCATGCATTCAAACTTCTCATGTTTGTAGTCACCCTTCGGATGGACTGGGCTATCTTGGCCTAGATCATGCCTTGCCCAGCTAGCACTGTGCATATCCAAAAGCGAAGGTTCTACCTTCCCTCCATAATTTGCACAAATCTAGCTAGGCACTGACCTCTAGGCTCGCATTGCGCAATTCTTGGAGGTAGTGTCCTGTTCGTCCCAAAAACTACAAATGCAGTTTGTTGGTTGCATGTCATTGTTGACTGAAATTGCGCAATTTCAATCCTCAGCAGGCCAGGCTGGACTGTGCATTGCGCAGTTCCAGTAGTCATTTAGCCTCCTAATAGCTCGGACATGCCTTGCGTAGTTTTTGGCAGTCATTCTCCCAACCTCTCGATGGAAATTGGACAACCTTCATGATCTGTCACACAGGTATGTTGCAAGTAAGTTCTCAAGTTTATTTAGGTTTTCAACTGACAGATTTCTTACCATGAGCGTTGCCATGTCTCCAAGTATCACAGGTGTTCATCTGCCTCTCAGCAGCATAGGTAAAATGGTTTCCAGGAGAGCAGAGTTGAAGACAATGTTCAGAGTACGTTGGGGATGTAGTCGATCAAGTGTCTATGAAATTTCCTACCCATGAAGACATCAAGTTGTTCATAGACAAGGACATCAAGATATAATGGCAGCAACATCATAGTAAGCAGCACCATCAATAGCAGTTGAAGGAAGCATACCAGATGAAACGAACACAAGAGGAAGTTTGTTGACAACACAGAGGTGGAACAAAGTTGCAAACTCAAGTAGATCCACTTTTGATGAAAGAAACTTTGGAGACTCAGGTTATGAGGTGACAACGCAACATGAAGATCATGTGAAGGTAGAGAATGGAACAAAGAAGGTGTTGCATGTGCTAAATTAGCAACTCAAGAAAGAACATGAGCTGTAGAGACAAGCAAATGAGTTGCAGCAGGAATAGGTACAGTAGGGGGCCCAACATGAAAAGATGAATGAAATTGCACCCATACAAGTTATAGACCCATCCCAGCAGCTAGCACGGAGCAGAAAAGGTGAGCAGTGTTGTTGATCGCATGCAAAGGGACTCAGCAACATGCATGTCATTGTGCACATGCATGCGATCCCACCCATTTGGCACACTCACGAAGGCTAAGACGAGAAGCAAATTTGAATGGAGCTGAACATGTAGTTGACAGTTGATGCACATGACCACCAACACACACTGGAATATCAACACGAATGTTATAACACCATTTCCCACTCTTGGTAGATTTGACGCTCTGATTATGGCGTGTACACTCATGTCAGCATATACCCAACCCGTGTACATATGTTAAAACACTTAAAAAAATTATATTTCCTTAATTTCGGGTTGCATTCACTGGTTTTACGTGTTACTCACCTCCTATTGCCCATGGCCCAACTGTTTCCCAATTGAAAAAAAAAAAAAAAAATTAGAGAAGTATAAATAAACCTCCATGGGAAGGCCTTAGGGGAGAAGATATGAGATATTGATACTATAGTGAGATTATCTCTGATCGAGTCTGATGAAATCCCCATGCCTCTTTCACTCCCCAAAGCTTCAGGAAACCCTTGTTTCCTTGTTAGAGATATCCTTCATCTTTCTTGAGATATCCTTGTATTGGTGATGGAGGAAGATTGCCGAGGCCAGGAAAGGATGAATCTGAAGGACAGTTCCACTTGGCGTTGGAGAAGGACTCAGGTCGTATTTATCAACTTTACTTGTAGCTAACTTCAATAAAGGAATGATGTTTTGTTTCCGATATTAAATGTGTTTATGCATCTATTTATATTGTAATTCATTTATGAATCTTACATTGATGCATGATTGTTCATTCATTTATATGATTTAAAGTTAATATCGTGAACATGATTTATGTTTCTACTGTTGTATGTGTTTCATTTGAACAATTTTCAAGTTTTGAAGATATCAAGAGAAGCTGAGGGTTTGCACCCTGCGGGATCTACTCAAACGTAGGACTTCTGGGTAAGTACACTCTTACACAATTCAGTAGAATAAGCATTTAGGTTGATTGTTTGAGCATTTCCTATTGTGGATTGCCCTCCACTCTGTTGGGGTTCTCAAACCAAGACCCTAGGGTGGTCTCACTTGCAACAAAATTGGCGACTCCACTGGGGATAACATTCTTGTTTATTCCTGATTTGGGTTGTTTTTTCTCAATGGGGGTTCAATCTCTTGATTGCTTGCTTTTATAGTGTTGTTTGAGCCATTAGTCTCCTAGGCATCAAGTCTGATCCTCTTGATCAGACTTTGATTTTTGTTTTTTCTAATTAATCTTCGTATACGTTGTTTTCCTGGGTTACATTCGCATATACGCATAGGTTTCATCAAGCAAACTCACGTATACATGAGTTTCTTGTATTAGAAATGTGTGTGCATGCTTATGTGTCTTTACACAGTCACGTATGCAATTTTTTGGATTGTGTTTTCAAATCTTTTCTCCCAGTTAGGTCTACTGCCTGGTGATTTATGGTATTGTATGGTCATCTGTTTTTTGGAGAACTCAATTTTCCTACAAGATTTCTTTTTCAAAATCTCCTTCTCACTGAAAAGTCTTGATTGGCCTAGGATTTCTTCTTAAGAAAGTTCGTAGTTTGTTTCTTATGTTCAAGGCTTCGCTTTGAAATTCTTGGATGTTCTGGTTTTCTAGAATAAGAAATTGATTTCGATTTCATTTGCAACCCAGATTTCAAGTTGCATTGCTTTGCTTTTCCTTGTTTGATTGGCCCTGTTGCTTTTCAAGCCTTTTTTAGAGTCTTTTTGGCAAATTTGAAAGTTTTTCTTTCTTGACATTTTTGTCAATTTGTTGAAGTATTTTACTATTGTTCGAGTCAGTTTTTGCAAATTTGCAGTCTTCCTTGTTTCAAGTTTCATTCATTAATTGGTTTTATAACTTGCAAGATTTAAAGACTCCTTGTGCTTATTTCTTGATCTTTTGAATTTGGTAGTTATTTTTGTGACCTCAAAAGTTGCTTTAGTTTCCTTAAAATAAAAAGACAAAAACATAGCTTTGCCTTTCTTTTTCTTTCCAAGCTTTTGGTTTTTTGGTTTCTTTTGGTTTCGGTTTTTGAGCAATTGTGCTCTCTTTGCAATTTGTTTTGCTTGGTTTTGAGGGAAATTTTTTATTAAATTTTTTCCCTCTTTATTGTCAAGTGGGCTTATTGATGTTATAAAGAAACACTTTTGCTTCTTCTTTGAGCATCCATGCACTATCATTATAGTTTGCATTGCAAACATTTTAGTCTTTTTGTTAGCTTTTGGTCGTGTGGAGTGTGTTTTTTGGAAAAATAAAAAGTTTCTTGTACAATTCTATTCGTAGAACTCTATAGAAATCCCTTTTCATTGAAGAAAATAACTACATTTTCATGTAGCTAAGTTTCTATTGGTTTTTGTTGCATCAAATCATCATGAGTTTCACTCTCATTTTTACCCATGACTTAAAGAAAAGACCTATAAAATCAAGCGCTTTAATAAAATGAACTAGAACTTCTGTTTTTGTCATTAACAAACACCAACAATTTTAGGTTCATTAGGACCTTGGAATATGTGAGTGGGGAGTTAACTCTCTAAGGCCTCTCAAATTATCAAACATAGAAGTTGAATAATGAGTGAAATCCAATATCGTTAGAAAGAACGGGGAAGCTCTGTGACTGGGAGTTAAGCACGAGGGAGAGTGAAGACAAGGAAGAGAGATACCCCCTCTCCTACTTGTTGGATCCCGCTTCACAACTGTTTCGCCCGGATTTTGATACAAGTTGGTGCCCATAGTTGCCTTTCCTAGGGATCTCATAGGTGGTTGCGGAGGGAAATCCTATGGTACCTAAGGCAGACATTGCATCACATTCATTAGTACTTCTAGAGGGTACCCTTGCGAAGCTTGGGTACTTGCACCAGAAAAGGCTTTTGTCTGGAGGTCAGTGTAACTATTTATGTTACGTTCGTTGGTAGGCTTAGGTCATTATTATCCCAAAATATCTTCAGAAGGTCCCTTACATCGCTTTCTTGTATTTTGGTGTCCGGTCCTCATCACCCTGAGTGGAAATACTTGGAAGTTGCTTGATTGGTTTCATCTTTAGGGAATTTATAATCGAGTGCTCTTTGACCTTTGGATTTATTTGGCTTTAGGTGGATTTGTTTTGTCACTTTTGGACCTTAGATTCTAAGTGACTAACCTAGCACTCCGCCGATCTTGAAAGGATTTTGATCTTTTTTTTAAAAGTGGTGTAGTTTCCGCCTTAAAGGAAAAGGTTTTGATTGTGCATCTCTCTTCCTTGAAAAGTATTTTGTACATTCTTGCAAGGGAAGGATCTGCGAATAATTTTGGCATGGCCAATATTCCTGTGGAGACCAACCAAGGTACCCTTCCAAAATGGGATCCTTGTGCTTTTCCTTTCTTCGGAAATGTTGGTCGATTCAAATTATTTATTTCCATTGTGTAGAAAGGTACCACGACAGTCGGTGAAGACCTCGGCTTTGCATCAACATGTCTTGGTTCACTTGTCAGTTGCTCCTATTTCTGCTACTTGACACCATCCACCTTATATATTGCAATCCATTACAATGATATCTTATATGTTGGCACCCGAGTTGCAGTGTAGTACCATTTATCCCATCATGTTCACTTGGTACTATTTGGATCAATTTCTTGACTTCAATGATCAACTTCATACTTCAGCATCATTGATCAGCTCTTTACGTGTGATATTTAGACATGTACTTTCTTGATTATGATTAGATTACCCATTATATATTTTTAGTTCCTTCACACTTGTATGCATATTGATCTGCTTTTGTACTTGAGATGCGGACATTCTTGCCTATTTATGAGCATGGGTATGGCCACCTCAGACAACAGTTTCTTTCTGATCTCTTTCGCTGGCTTGGCAGGGTGAATTCTGGTGAACTTCTCCTCGGTCTCAGCATGATTCATTCTATACACTTCATACATTTCAGCCATCATGTACCCCTTCTGACCTCATATATTAGGGGGAATCTGTTATAGCACCATTTACCACTCTTAGTAGATCTAATGCTTTGATTATGACCTAGGGAAACCCTTCCTTGCAGACTTGGTCCAAAATCTAAAAAACAGTGTTTTATTCCCTATACACTACTTTCCCCTGTGATAAAAGCGTGTACGTGCGGGTTAGCATATATCCAACGCACGTACATATGTTAAAACACTTGAAAAAATTAAATTTATTTAATTTTGGGTGGAGTTCACAAGCTTTACCTATTACTCACCTCCTATTGCCCGTGGCCGGACTATTTCCCCACTGAAAATACTAATTTGGAGAAGTATAAATAAACCTCCATGGGAAGGCCTTAGGGGTGAAGATATGAGATACTGATACTATAGTGAGATTATCGCTAATCAAGTTTGAAAAAATCCCTATGCCTCTTGCACTACCCAAAGCTTCAGGAAACCCCTGTTTCCTTGTTGGAGATATCCTTCATATTTCTTGAGATATCCTTGTATTAGTTAGGAAGATTTCTCAGGCCTAGAAAGGACGAATCCGGAGGACAATTCCGCTTGGAGCCAGAGAAGGAATCAAGTCGTATTGTTCCACTTTACATGTAGCTAACTTCAATAAAGGAATGTTGTTATGTTTCTGATATTAAATGTGTTTATGAATCTATTTATATTGTAATTTGTTTATGAATCTTACATTGATGCGTAATTGTTCATTCATTTATATGATTTAAAGTTAATATCATGAACATGATTTATGTTTCTACTATTATATATGTTTCATTTGAATAATTTTCAAGTTTTGAAGATATCAAGAGAAGCTGAGGGTTTGCACCCTACGGGATCTACTCAAATGTAGGACTTTCGGGTAAGGACACTCTTACACAGTTTAGTAGAATAATCATTTAGGTTGATTGCTTAAGCATTTCCTGTTGTGGTTTTCCCTCTGCTCTGTTGGGGTTCTCAACCCAATACCTTAGGGTGGTCTCACTCGCAACAACAAACACTATGCATCAGTGTGTTTCCAGTCCGGCCACACCCAAGAAGACCATGCACATGTTAGCAGACGAGTGGGATGGAAGAGCCATACCAATGCACAAGGATGCAACAGAGGCAAGAGTTCGCTTCAACAAGATGTCACCATGGAGTGCATGCACACCATCACAAACGACCAAGCTTGGCATCATATCACCACCTTCACCATCACAAGCATGTCAAAGAGTTGGTCTCACCACAATGGACCGAGTGTCAGTGATGCCTTGCATGGCTTTCTCAAGCCATTTTGTCTCACATGAACACATGTGTATTTTAATGTAACATCTTGTCAAGTTCAAGTTCAAGTGTCAATAGTTGGATGTAACAGTCATAGAGTATATGAAGAGTCATGAGAGTACGTGAACTATCACAAAAGGGAATGTCAAGGGTCACTACATTGTTTTATATAAATAGAACCTCATAACTCATTGTAAAGGCTTTTGGTTAGCCAAGATTCCAATAAGACTATCTTAGAGAGAGCTTGGACAGTATTGTAACGAGCCTTGTCTTTTCCACTGCGCAGAGCTAGTACATATCTTTGGACAAGCAGGCGGTTGTGGTTGTAATGTTCTGTTCTTGGAACTAGTGGTTGGACATGGATGTATTGTATGACTAGAACTTACACTTCTTAATAACAGAGCTAGCATGTTTCATGCATATGTCATATTGTATTCCATCTATCTTGTTTACTCTAAATGGTATATGTATCTATTTGATTACGCAGACATGTATGGACTATTTTGTATAAGTATGTATGAATCTTACTAAAATGTGTTGATTGGTTTAACCATCACTTTGGATTGTTAGCTAGCTCGCTTTCCAGTTTGTGATGCATCTTCACTCATGTGTTCCCTTCCATGTCGTGTGCTACCATAGGTTTCCAAGGGGCACACTCACACAACTCTCCCTGTGTTAGAACCGTTGATGCACTCTCCTTGTCTTAATGTAGTTGTCACACCCTTGCTACAAATAGAGTTATCTTGCATCTATGTGAAATCATAGTCAAGGCATTATAGTATAACCCATTGCTGGGACTCCTACACCAAACAGTCTAAGTTTTAATTAGGAATTCTTACTGGGGAGATCCCTTGACATGTTGGTGGGTCTAGCACCGTTAACACCTCCCGAACTATAGGTGTGAAAACAGGAAGGTCAACTTCTAAAGGGCATAACATTTGCATACAAACTCTGATTGATGTGATTCTTGCACCGTTTGAAATCTTTCTGTTTGTAGAATAGCATGAAAAGGTTTACCCCCAAAAAATGTTTTTTGATGCCTCAAAACACTCCTGGAAGGTTTCAGACCCTATTTTGCCAAACTTGGTACTGCCAGTAAAAAATGGTCCCATGAGCTAATTCCTCCACTTTTTCCACTCCAAATACATCGCGATGGATGAAAAACAATATATTGATCCAATTCAGATGACACCTCCCCATTTTGGGAGGCTTTTGGTCCCCAAAATTTTTTACTGAATGAGGTGAGGAAATTTTTCCTCCATCTTCTCTCTAGTGTACCATTTAGCTTTGCCTGGAAGTTGTCCCTTAAACCCAATCTGCTAAAGGTCTTGTTGCCCTTGTCTTGTAGTTATTGACCTCCTCTGCAAAACTGTATCTTTTGTCAACTCTGACTGAGGGTATGGTGCCAAATCCTCCATAGAAGGTAGGACTTGTTACTCTGATCTAGCATGGAAGGATCATAGAATTTCAAATTTTCCACATTTACAACTGAGTAAATGCACATATATGGTGGTAAACTATGTCGATAGGCATTATCACCCACCTTTTCCAGTATCTCAAAGGGATCGTATCTGAGAGCCTTGATTTTCTTACTAGGCCCCTACAACCTCTCCTTGTTCAACTGTAGCCATACTCTGTCTCCCACCTTGAATGATTTCTTTGTTCTATGTTGATCATGTTTGGTGTTAGGCATGGAATACCCCCCAAGGCATGTTTTGGGGTTCAAAGCCCAAGTTTTTACCCAATATTGTTGTAAAGCTCCATGAATTGCAGGCGCGGAGCGCGAAATGTATGATAGAGTCACAAGGTTGTCTGCCCTAGTTTTGTAATGTAATGTCGGACAGATAGACCTACCAATGGTCCGCGGACCATGGGATTGTATAATAGAGTGAGGCTCTAAGTGTAAAAGAGAGACAGGAGTAGAGAGATAGGAAGAGAGCCTAAGTAATGAAGTGAAGTGTGTCTTTGGGTCATAGAGTAGGAGAAAGCTCTGCAGCTGAGTGCTCAGAGGCCTAGTAGCCCGCAACTGAGTGCTCAGAGGCCTAGTAGCCCGCAGCTGAGTGCTCAGAGGCCTAGTAGCCCGCAGTTGAGTGCGCTTACCCCTGTAGCTAAGTGCGTAGCGCAAAGTCGAGTCTATAACTGAGGAAGGAATTAATAAAGAGAAGTTTGTTATCAACTTTTGTGTATATGTTCTTGGGTGAATGAATGATTGATCTAATTTGCAAATATTTTGTTTATTTATTGAACGCACATGTATGAATGGTTTATATTGTTAAGTATAACTTAAAGCAAGCAAGTAGACTAAAATAATCAACTAACATTGGAATACCAGTGAGGACTCGGGTAATAATGCAGAAGCGCAACATTCGACCCCCGAGTAGGGTTGCACGAAGGCAGTATATCAGGCTGCGAGGTACTGGAAAGTGTGCAAAGTGACTTGCACGCAGGGTCAAACCGTGGACCACTTGAACTCATCAGACATCTCCAGGGTGTGGAAACTTGGTTCTAGCACCCTCCCATACTACTTCGGGTGAGACCTCAGTCCACGCTCCCCGGACTGTTGCCGAAAGGGCCAGTAGTACCAATATTTTTTTGGCTAACTTAAATCTGAATTTGGATCAGGCCCCAATAAGCCAACAAATGGTTCAATTGCCGGGACTGGGATCTGTATAAGAGATGTTTGATGTCGTACCATTGGAATCTGATAAAGAAATGAATTAAGGAGTGGTTGACATAAAGATTCACGAGTTCGTGGCACAGGAAAATGGGAATCCGCAGTTATCAAAGGAAGAGTGGTTAGATTGTTACTTATATATGGAAATCCACAAAAATTTTCTTTGCATCCTTCCCCTCTGAGTTGTAAGTGTGGATCGCAAAACTAGCAGACAGTCAAGGAAGGTGTAGGCTCGACAAACCTATTGTGTGGACTCCAGAGTTGGTGCGTAGACTGGAAGCATCGAAAGATAAGATAGCATGCGTTGTGGACCATTGGCTCGATCAAATTATAGGAGGCTTTATCACTGAGTTCGCGGTAGATACTTCAGTCAGCTATAGCGAGGTGGAACGACGCTTCCTCAAAGGACCGTGAGGTAAGTACGTTAAATCTTTGAACACTGGGATTAAAATGCTACTGTGTGAAAAACGGGTTATGTGAATAAATTGATGTTTGGGGCTATGCGGAGTGGGAGGATCTACAGAAACAAAGGTAACGCAGAAATAGAGTCTAGCCCCTTGATTTCACCTCCACGGGAAAGCGAGGAAGAGCTCGCGAAATTCTCACCAAGAAGCGCGATCAATCTGATAAAGCAACGAATTCCACGCATACCACCCCCACCTACACCACCACCATTTTCACCATCTTCACCCCGTCTTCACCGACACCACCTCTGCCACCACCATAGTTCAATATGGAAAGTACGATAAAGTTGTCGGTGTTCAAAGGAGTAGGGACTGAAGACTTGGACTAGTTTTGGTTCGTGGTAAAGGCTGTATGGGAAGTGCAGGGAGTCACGGATGACAATGTAAAGAAAGCAACATTGATTAGCACTTTGCAGGATCGCACACTGACGTGGTACATTAAGCATTCCAATGACAACCCAAACATAGGGATCACGGATATCCAAGTTGTGCTAAACAGGGAATTTAGTAGGCCAAAATGAGAGACATAGTCGATTATTGGATTTAAGGAAATTGCGATGCTTCCAGGCAAGACCCCCTGGGAGCTAGATCAAAGACTGAAGTGTATGATTTGTGAAGCCAACATGACCTTGACGGATGGGCAACACCGTGCATGGTCTGTAGCTTTGCTAACGTCGCATCTAAGGAATGCACTGTCACAATAGAAGCTATTCACTCAGCCTGGGGCCTTGGAAATCACAATGAGACTGCATGAGACCCCAATAAAAGATCCTAACCTGGGAGTCCAATAGATCCAAACGTAGTTGAAAAACTTGTGCCTTGAGATGCAAAGTTTGAAACAAGACAGGATGACTCACCCAGAAGCGCACGAGGAGGTATGTTGTGTAAAGTGCAAAGGCTAGGGACATGACAAGGACCATTGTCCAGTATTCGCGAAATACCTGGCAGTAGGAGGGCCAATTCCATTGAGACCAAAGGCACAAGTAGGACCGAGCACAGTGCCTACATTATGGTGCGCAATTTGTCATATAAGAGGAAAGCATGCTACAGATAACTGCCATCTATTACAGAGGTATACACAGAGTTCCCAGAAGTTGTTTTGTAACTTTTACAGGTCATTAGGCCACAATGAGCGCACCTGTAGAAGTTATGAACTAATGATGGACCGAATTCCTACCTACAGAGTTCAGACCGAAACACGGGCCCTCGATCAAAATGCAGGGATGGCGCGCACTGAATTTCAAGGGTGCGGATGAGTTTGAGGTGGAATGGGACTAGGAAGAGGCCGTAGACAGCTGCTCTATTACAATTGCAGAGGGCCAGGGCATTATGCCCGCGATTGTGCAAATCCGACAAGACCATCATGCTTACATTTTACCCATTTTGATTATGAGACGGAGGATTGTCCCACGCTAATAGCAAGATTTCACGATAAATGAGCACTCCAACCCACTCAGAACCTGCAAATGATGAGGTCTGAGCCGCGCGAGGAAGACTTGAATGTAAATATTGTGATCCGAAGTGGTATTACGACAAGAGATGAAAAAGAAAAGTAGCCCGAAGAGAGTGCCTAGGTTTGCAAGGCTCCAACAAAGGAACTAGAATTTGATTTGGAGTGCGTTAAAGAGACATTCATGGAAGCTAAGAAGAGCTTCGCAGAGGCCTCCACTTTAGGTAGTAAAGACAAAATGGAACCAGAAATGGACCCATCAATGCTCACTACCTTTTTGGAGACATGCATGACGCTGCTACATGACAAAAAAGACGTGAAGGGACTACAAGAACTCATCACTAGATGTGTTGGGACCGCGGCAGGAGAACCACGCGTAGTCTGGAAGTTCGGGAAGCACACAATGCGAACAAGAAGAGAGATGAGATTGATCGTGCATATCGGGGAATATGAAATGGATCAAGTGATTTTGGATCTAGGATTAGACGCAAACGTCATGCCAAAGCAGACATGGGAGCACATTGGTAGGCCCACGTTGCAATGGTCCCCTATTCAATTGTGAATGGTCAACCAGCAAAAGATCCTACCCATGGGAAGATTGTAGAGAATAACAGTGGATATCAAAGGTGCGAGCACGCATGCATATTTCGAAGTGATAGAGATTGTTGATGACAGAAATCCCTATCCTGCGCTACTAGGAATAGATTGGGCCACTGACATGAATGGAGTGATAAATCTAAAGAAACACAAGATGATTTTCGAGCAAAAGTCACTATGCGTAGTGGTACCTTTGGACTTTGTGGAAGGATCGTGCTACATAGAGCCAGTGCGCAACTACGATAGCGATGATGATCTAGATTGTATCTACAAGGTAACCGCTCAGGATCAGGACTGGGTGAATCCAACAAAGGATGGCAGGATTTCGTGGGAGCACGAAATCTCCTGCACCTCAAATTCAGAAGAGGAGATAGAACGATGGCAGAACCAGTTACATGAGGTAAACACGCTCAACTGCAACATAATGACAAGGTCGTTGCACTGCGTGGAAACAGAGGTAAGATATCTGCTTATGTATGACAGGTTGACCGAGGTGGATGATTTCCTGAACAAATTTGAAAAATAAGTACTAGAACAATAATGGTTCAATGCTCTGAAATGGGCATTGCGTGCTACACTCGCAAGGTGGTGGGTTACGCACCAATAGAATCTTGAGAACTAGTGCAAATGTAAAAGGATGATGCGCATGTGGTTTGGAAAGCCTCAAATAAGGCTAATAGACAAGTATGACAGATGGGATGATCCACGTGCAAACCTCGCGAAATGGACCAAGGTCTATGGGGAAGAGCCACAACATGAGTGGGTGCACCTGTTCTATCATACCCTGGTTACCATACCCATGAATTGGTATACTGAGACGGAGCTCCACCATGGCACAAGCGAATGGGATATCTTGTGCGAAGGATTCCTATTAACCTTCACGTTTGAGGATTGTTGGTGGGATATTGTTGATGACGTGCTGCAAGCAGTTAAAGTGACTATTTTCAAAATAGCTCAGGATCCAATGGAAGTGTTGTAGCCGGAATGGACATCCCAGCCGAGCTGCGCGCTAGAGTGTTATAATGTAAACATTGAGGAGGATGATGAAGATACATAAAAAATAAAGTTCCAGAAACTAAAGGCTATCATGAGGTTCAAGGACCATTGAGTGAAGATCCTGACATCACTGCTCCGGTAAAAGCAAAGCAGGTAAACATTGGGACGAAGGTTTAACTAAAGTATGCAACACTCGGTGACTATTGGGATGATACCACGGAGGATAAGGTCGCTGAGTTACTACGTGAGTACCAAGACTTATTCCTAACCAAGATTACGGAATTAAAGGGGATCGTTGGCAATTTAGGGATGATGAAGATCACCCTAAAACCCGACGCTAGCCGGTTAAGCAAAGACCTTACCGCTTGAATATGAAGTATAAGGAAAAGGTCCGCGTAGAACTAGACAAAATGCTCGTAGCCGGAATTATTGAGCCAGTGGAAGAATCCGACTGGGTAAGCCCTATGGAGGTATAGGAGAAAAAGCAGAAGGGCGAGATAAGAATATGTGTGGACCTTAGAAAGTTGAATAACACTTGCGTACACGACCCATTCCTGACCCTGTTTACAAGTGAACTATTGGAAAATGTTGGCGGGAAAGAGGCATATTCTTTCACCAATGGGTTCTCAGGGTACCACCAGATCAAAATCACGCCAGAAGACAAGGGCAAGACCACCTTCGCCATGGAATGGGGCTACTTTCAATACATCACCATGTCGTTCGAGTTAAAAAATGCACCAGCCATCTTTTCGCTCATAGTTGTTGCCACCTTCAAAGAATATATCCACAAATTCCTGGAGGTCTATATGGATGATTGGAATGTCCTTGGATTGGTTAAGCACCACATAGCAAGCTTACACTTGATGTTGGATACTTTCCGACGACACTAGAATGCGTTGAACCTTAAGAAGTGTACATTCCTCGTTCCCTTTGGGAACCTACTGGGACATGTGATCTGCAAACAGGGACTAATGGTCGACCCCGTGAAGATTGCAGTAATTCTGAATTTGGAAGCACCGCAGAGTGTTAAACAGTTGCGCACTACCTTGGGGAACACAGGATACTACTGGAAGTTCATCAAAAGCTATGCCTAGATCACCGTGCCAATGAAGAAACTATTGAAAAAGGATGTCACATTGTTGGTACCATTTCATTGCCATCCTTTTCTTCTAGAAATCCATGATTTGTCTATCTTTTTCTCCCATAAACCCCTCATAGTCCATTGAAATTTATTAATCAAATAATTATAGTTGTTATTTTACATTAAATTTAATTTGTGAATTTTTATGTTAAAAATTAGAAATTTTCAACAAAATTACAGGATGTCATGACTTTCTGTAAATGGTTTATGATGTGACACGTGGCATGGTAGGAAAATCAAAACAAAGGATAGGAATGTGATCTAGAATGTACATACATGGTGAAAGATCTATTCAACAGCGAAGCTAAAGCTCCTGGATACATGGTCAATGCTAGTCAAACACAACCTTTTTGGTCACAAAAGCAGCAAAAAGCCAGAGTTTCCTAAACTGATTTCGCTTTGCTTTGGAAATCAGTTAAGATTAGAAAAGGCAAAAAAATCACTCTTTTTGTAAAAGCAGAAACATCTGCATAATGTATGTACATTCGATTATAGAGGGAAAGTTAGTGAATATAGGGTAGGAGACAAGCAGATAAAAGACTGCGTATTGTATTGTCCAGAACGGTTGTTGTTCTTGTGTATTGTTTCTAGAACATTGTTCTTGCATGTGATTTTGATTTCCAGATCTTAATTCCAGGCATATTTTTACCATTACAGTGCTTATGCGTTAACGTTTTCATCGCTTGAAGTTTCTTAAGTGTGCCATTGAAGCGTGGACAGACCCTACGTGGAGATTGGTATACTTTTATTTTCATTTCCATAGCGGTTTCGGATCTGAATAGTGTGAATATCATTTAATGTTATTTTCTTGCCTGTGAGTTTATTGATTTGATTAGAAGTTCTTGCAAGTAATATTCATGGTGATAGCTTGAGAATTCGATTGCTAGACCATTGAAGAATATCTTGTAAAAGATTTGATCGATCATTGGATTTCGAAGTATCTCTATGGACTCTGTTTTCATGCATTTAAATTTCAGTGTGCGTAAAAAAGCTTTTGGTTTTCATGAATGCTTAGTGTGTTAGCTGGAAAGATATTTTGTGAATGATATCCTTGTAAGAGGGTTGAAAACTCAAACTAGTAACACGTTGTTTCTTTAGAACAATTAATTAAATTAGATGATCTGAGTGTTAAGGTGTGAGAGGAAACATATTTCAATCTCCTGTAAAGGAGTGTTGTAGCCTGTCACAGTAAACACTTAGTTAGGTAGATGAGATCCTTTTAGGTCTAGAGACTTTAGACACGTGCCTCTAAGTTTACCTACCTTGGTTGATATTAAATCTAGTCTAATCTAGCACCCTAGATTGGCCACTACATTTTGGCGCCATTGCTGGGGAGGCGCAGTTAGAGGATTTCGAAAAAAAAAAACAAACAAACAAACAAACAAACAAATCCTATTGGCACACGAATCACAGAAGAAACATCTCCCTGAATCTTCTACAAAAGAGAAAGTAGAAAAATAACTCAACAATCTCTAGAAAAACTCTTTGGAATGAGTGACACTGAACAAGCAATTAAATCACCAGAGGAATCTATCAAAATGGTTGAGGAAGGAGGAGGATCAACAAGAAGACCCACTCCTGAACAACAACAAGATCAAAGAGAGGAGGAAGATTCAACCTTTAAATTTCCTATTCACGAACCAGAAGACAATCATGATGAGGAAATAAAAATGAAAAACATACCTCCTTCTGTGTTACCAAACTTCTATGGCATGGCTTCGGAAGATCCAAATTCATTCTTGTTTGAGTTTGACATTATATGTCGAACATATGGTTACACAGATGATGCCCATAGGCTTAGGCTCTTCCCAGCAACATTAAAAGCATCAGCACTAAGATGGTTCATGGGACTTGGTGAACATGCAATAACTGATTGGGATGGAATGAGAAGAATATTCTTAAAGAAATACCAACCTTATTGTAGATCGAAAGATTCTAAAGATGGCATCTTTAGGATGAATCAACAAGAGGATGAAAATCTAGAGGAGTACTTGGAACGATTTGCTTACAATTTACAAAAATCAAAACATCGATCCATGACTCTTGATCTCATTCGAACAATATTTTTTAAGGGCATTCGAGAGGAATACTTAGATGATCTTAATTTGATGGGCAAAGGTGATATTTCCACCTTACCTTTCAAAGAAATTTCTGATTTATGTGAAAAGTATTCTAGGAGCAAAGCCAAAATTGGAAAAGAACCATATCATCCAAAGCCACAAAATCTTCTTCAGCAAGTGTCACAAGAGCTGAAATAGGAAATTTGTTAGAGGAATTCAAAACAGATCTATTGAGTACCTTAGGAACTCAAATTGACACTCTCAAAGCTAAGAAAAGACAAGAAGAGGAAGATCAAATAATGGTTTTCTTTTGTCCAAAATGCTAGAAGAAACATGCCTTAAAAGACTGCCCATTAGAAAAAATTCAAGTTTGTGCCTTTTGTACTGAAAATCATGATATATTTCTTTGCTCTAAAGTCAAGATTTTGCAGAATTGTAATGTGGCAGCTAACACAGATATGGAGAATGTGTATTTCATGGGCGCAAAGAGACCATGGCAACCAAGACCTCCACCTCAAGGTATGTTCCCAAACCAAAATTTGAAATTTCCTGCACAGGATCAGATGTATGCTCAGAATTCGTGGAATATACCCATGCCATG
>APFE030438803.1:84082-94305 GCA_000404065.3 Pinus taeda
CAGTTCCAGCAGATCCCACAACAGAAGCAGAATACGTGGCAGCAGCTGAAGCAACAAAAGAAATTGTGTGGCTCAGAAAAATTCTTGAAGATTTGCAGGTGAAACAAGTACAATCAACTCCACTCATGATTGACAACACCTCTGCAATAAAGTTGGCCAAGAACCCAAAGTTTCATGATCGTACAAAGCATATCAATACTAAATATCATTTGATCCGACATCATGTTGAGGCCAAAACAATCCATCTCCGCCATTGTTCCACAAATGAGCAAGTTGCAGACATCTTCACCAAAGCGCTTGGAAAAGAAAAGCTTGAAAAATTCAGAACGATGCTTGGACTCACCGACATCCCTTCAGATTAAGGGGGGGAATGTTGACACCTAATCCGAAACGGATGGGTGAACCGGACAGTCATCCAGAAGATGAACTGATCCGTTTTATTTGTATATATATATGTAGATTACCTAATGAAATATATCTCAGTTTTCTCTCGCTCATTAAGCCTGGAGTTACCCTGGCCTAGGTCGAGGGTTTCCTCTGTCAACTGGAAAAAGGGTGTCCCTAGAAGCTGGCTGATGCACCCATGGGATGAAATGGTGTAAATTATTCAGAAATTTGTTACGTGTGAAGGTCGTTACAACATAGTATATCTATATCACATCAAACTCCTGTTGCACTTAAAAGGGCAATGCACCATTAGTCTACCCTATTTCCTCTTACAAAGTTTGACTAAGATGTCAAAAACTATTCAGAAACAAAAGGGTAATGAAGATAAAAGTTTGTATCATTTTAGGTTGATTAAAATTCTAATTGAATTTGAAGTGCAAAGGAGGGGAAAAACATGGAAAGAATTTTTGGTTGCTAATCAAATCAAAGATGGAGAAGATGAACAGGAACAACAAGAGCGATCAAAGTTTATGCTTGATATTGATGAGGAAATCCCTGTGCGCAAGTCAAGCAATATTCCTCCACACAGCAGTAGTGTAAGGATAAGAAGGATGAGGCAAGAAGCCGCCTAGAAAATTGAGCAAAACAAAATTTTCACTACTTATAGAAGAAGATCAAGGAGAATACAAAAGAACCAAACACAATATGATCAACCAGAGTCAAATGCAAATGCACCAATGGACATTGAGAGCAGTGCTCATTCACAGCTAGGACTGGAAGCCGAAATGGAAGTCGAGAGTAACAATAGAAAAGGGAAAGAGCCAGCACCTGCAAACAAGAAACAAAGGAGGTTAGAAAAACAAATTGAAAAGCTAAAAGAAGAATTGATGGAGGCAAACATGCTAGAGAAGGTCATCAAGAAGGAGAATGAAATGTTGAGAGCTCAGAGCAAGAAGACTCAGCAGAAAAATGAGAAGTTGAAGGAGCAAATCAAAGAACTCAAGACTGAACAAACTGACATTTGCAAGTGGGCAACAAAATGGTATACTCAAAAGAAATCTCTCAAGGAAAAATACAAGAATTTGAAACATGAGCTCCACGTTCAGAAGAAGGCCCAAGCTTAGAAGAATATAGATGCATTGTTACAAGTGGCAAAGGCACAAACAGGAACAAAGTATAAAGGGAGCACATCAGGATTAGCATGAGGACATGCTAAATCATTGAGCTTGGGGGGGAAGTTGGTACCATTTCATTGCCATCATTTTCTTCTAGAAATCCATCATTTGTCTATCTTTTTCTCCCATAAACCCCTCATAGTCCATTGAAATTGATTAATCAAAGCATTATAGTTGTTATTTTACATTAAATTTAATTTGTGAATTTTTATGTTAAAAATTAGAAATTTTCAACAAAATTACAGGATGTCATGACTTCCTGTAAATGGTTTATGATGTGACACGTGGCAAGGCAGGAAAATCAAAACAAAGGATAGGAATGTGATCTGGAATGTACATACATGGTGAAATATCTATTCAACAGCGAATCTAAAGCTCCTGGATACATGGTCAATGCTGGTCAAACCCAGCCTTTTTGGTCACAAAAGTAGCAAAAATCCAGAGTTGCCTAAATTGATTTCGTTTTGCTTTGGAAATCAGTTAAGATTAGAAAAGACAAAAAAATAACTCTTTTTGTAAAAGCAGAAACATCTGCATAATGTATGTACATTCGATTATAGAGGGAAAGTTAGTGAATATAGGATAGGAGACAAGTAGATAAAAGACTGCGTATTGTATTGTCTAGAATGGTTGTTGTTCTTATGTATTGTTTCCAGAACATTGCTCTTGCATGTGATTTTGATTTCCAGATCTTAATTCCAGGCATCATTTTACCATTACATTGCTTATGCGTTAACGTTTTCATCACTTGAAGTTTCTTAAGTGTGCCATTGAAGCGTGGATGGGCCCTACGTGGAGATTGGTATACTTTTATTTTCATTTCCATAGCGTTTTCGAATCTGAATAGTGTGAATAGCGTTTAATGTTATTTTCTTGCCTGTGAGTTTATTGATTTGATTAGAAATTCTTGCAAGTAATATTCATGGTGATAGCTTGAGAATTCGATTGCTAGATCATTGAACAATATCTTGTAAAAGATTTGATCGATCATTGGATTTCGAAGTATCTCTGTGGACTCTGTTTTCATGCATTTAAATTTCAGTGTGCTTAAAAGAGCTTTTGGTTTTCATGAATGCTTAGTGTGTTAACTGGAAAGAGCTTTTGTGAATGATATCCTTGTAAGAGGGTTGAAAACTCAGACTAGTAATACACTGTTTCTTTAGAACAGTTAATTAAATTAGATGATCTGAGTGTTAAGGTGTGAGAGGAAACATATTTCAATCTCTTGTAAAGGAGTGTTGTAGCCTGTCACAGTAAACACTTAGTTAGTTAGATGAGATCATTTTAGGTCTATAGACTTTAGACACGTGCCTCTAAGTTTACCTACCTTGGTTGATATTAAATCTAGTCTAATCTAGCACCCTATATTGGCCACTACACACATTCTGCTAGAACGATGATTGCATGAAGAGTCTGGATGTCCTAAAGGGGAAGTTGGCCTCTGCCCCAATCCTGATCTTCCCAAAATAGGATGTGGAGTTTCATTTCCATGTTGATGCATCATGCATAGCGCTGGGAGCGGTGCTAACACAAGAGGGTGGAGAGGGCCTGGATCACCCTATCGCGTTCGCAAGTCACAGGTTGTCTAAAGTTGAAGAGAACTATTCCACAACCGAACTTGAGGGATTGGCTATGGTGTACGCGCTCCAAAAAGCACTATTTATGGGAGGACATTTCAAGATGTATACAGACCATTCCACGCTAAAATACTTGGTCAATAAGCCTATGTTGGGGGGGCGCATCTGCAGGTGGCTCTTATTGTTCTAAGAATATAACTTTGAAGTCGTGGTAAAGCATGGACGACTGAACGTAGGACCGGATCACTTGTCGCATATTGAGACAAGCTAGGAACCTACTAGTTTGGAGGAAGGATTACATGACGCATAGCTCTTTGGTGTGTGCGTCGCGGACAAACACTTCGAAGATATAATCCACTTTCTGACAACAGGGACTACATTGAAGGAATACTTTGTTTAACAAAAGAAGGAATTAGTGGTGCGCGCGGTGGATTTTTCTGTCATTGCAGGGCACCTATAGAAAATGGGAAATGATGAGATATTGCAAAGGTACATACATGAATTTGAACGAAGTTAGATAATTGCAGAAGCACATGGGGGCGCTACAGGAGGACACTATGCAAGATGAGCAACAACACAAAAGATTCTCCGTGTAGGATTGTGGTGGCCAACCCTTCATCAGGATTCAAAAGCACACTATAAGGCCTTCGATATATGTCAAAGGACGAGTAAGCCATCGCAAAGGGACGAGATGCCTTTGAATCAACAAATGACGCTGCAGCCCTGCGAAAATTGGGCAATCGACTTTGTGGAACCTATCAAACCCCAGGGAAAAATGGGCGTTCAATACATCATCACCGCGACAGAGTACCTGACGCGTTGGGAGGAAGCGTAGCCGGTTAAAGACTGCATGGCCGCTACGGCTGCGAAGTTTTTGTTTGAACACATGTTGACCCGATTTGGTTGTCCGAAAATCTTAATGAGTGATCACAGTACACATTTCCTGAATGAAACCATCAACGCGCTCACAGAAGAGTTCCAAGTGTACCATCAAAAAAGCACACCGTATCACCCACAAGCCAATGGGACAGTAGAAGCGTTCAACAAAGTATCAGAGACTGCGCTAACCAAAGTATGCAACGCACAGTGAAGTGATTGGGACCTGCGCGTACCTATATTACTATGGGCTTATAGGACAACGTGCAAGAAACTGATGGGACAAACACCTTTCCAATTAGTTTATGGCATGGAAGTTGTCATGCCAATGGAGTATATTGTACCTAGTCTGCGAATAGCAATGCTCACAGGTATGACAGACCGCGAAGCTCTGGAAGAAAGACTCGCGCAATTGGACGAACTTGAGGAAGAACGGTTCCTGGCTGGTTTTCATTAGCAGGTACAAAAGCAGCATGAAAAGGCCTGGCACGATCGTCGGATTAAGTTGCACACTTTCAAGGTAAATAACTTAGTGCTATTGTATGACAGTAAATTTGAAAAATTCTCAGGAAAGTTCAGAATGCATTGGCTGGGACCATACGTGGTTGAGGTCACAGAAGGAGGCACTGTACAACTAGTCAAACTAAATGGAGAACCTTTCCTTGGCAAGGTGAATGGCAGTTGGTTGAAGCCCTACATGAGGGGCCCGACTATCTGACTAACTAGTGGAAGCAAATTCTTCACGCTCCAAGGATCCAGACAAAGGCGCAGGACTATAAACATATGTAGCAGATACCGGTACAGATGTAGAGAAGTATTTCAGACACAGAGGTCTCGGAACAATGCATGTAGCAGATCCAGCAAGCAGTAGCTCAGTGTGCTACTGACCTCCGCATAGTTCGAGAACAATTGGAGGGACTCCACGCAAAGATCATCGTGCTGATAGAGTGACTCGAGTGCGAGTTGTGATGTTTGTGTTGGGGGCCTGTTGGGCATGGAATCCCCCCCAAGGCATGTTTTGGGGCTCAAAGCCCAAGTTTTGACCCAATCTTGTTGTTAAGCTCCACGAATTGCAGGCACGGAGCGGGAAATGTATGATAGAGTCATAGGGTTGTCTGCCCTAGTTTTGTAATGTAATTTCAGCTGAATAGACCTACCCATGGTTCGCGGACCATGGGATTGTATAAATAGAGCGAGGCTCTAAGTGTAAAAGAGAGACAATAGTAGAGAGATAGGAAGAGAGTCTAAGTAATGAAGTGAAGTGTGTCTTTGGGTTGTAGAGTAAGAGAATGCTCTATAGCTGAGTGCACAGAGGCCTAATAGTCCGCAAATGAGTGCACGGACCCCTATAGCTAAGTGCGCAGGGCGGAGTCGAGTCTGTAACCGAGGAAGGAATTAATAAATAGAAGTTTGTTATCAATTTGTGTATATGTTCTCAGGTGAATGAATGATTGATCTAATTTGCAAATATTTTGTTTATTTACTGCACGCATGCGTATGAATGGTTTATATTGGTAAGAATAACTTAAAGCAAGCAAGTATACTAAAATAATCAACTAACATTGGAATACCAGTAAGGACTTGGGTAATAACACAGAAGCGCAGCTTTCAGCCCCTGAGTAGGGCTGCACGAAGGCGATATATCAGGCTGTGAGGTATGGGAAAGTGCTTGAAGTGACTAGCGCACAGGATCGAACCGTGAACCACTTGAACTCATCAGACATCTCCAGGGTGCAGAAACTTAGTTCTAGCACCCTCCCATACTACTTTGGGTGAGACCTCAGTCCGCACTCTGCGGACTATTGCCGAAAGGGCCAGTAGTACCAAGATTTGTTTGGCTAACTTAACTCTGAACCTGGGTCAGACCCCAATAAGCCAACATATAGCCTTATACTTATCCTACGACTTCTGCAATGTTTCCTGTACCTGTATATGGATATGCATAATATTCTCTATAAATTTTTTCAGCCCTCAAAGCATCTCCTATAAGGTCTTCCTTCCCTCCTCCTTTCTGCCCATATGCAATATCCAAAGGTGAAGGTGGACAATATCCAAAAAAAGTTTCAAATAGGGACTTTCTTGTAGAAATGTGGACCACTCTGTTATAAGAATGTTATATATATATATATATATCAAATTTTCATCCCAGGTCTTTGGATGCTTCTGGTTGTAACCCCTCAAAAGTTGCACCAAAGTATTGTTGACTACTTCTGTCTTCCCATCTGTTTGTGGATGGAATGTTGTAGATCTCTTCAAATTCGTGTGTTTGCTTCTTCTTGGCCCCTGATGGTCTTTATATAGGGAATCAGAACACACATCTTTTCGAACCCGTCAACTACCACGAACAGGTAGTCATGTCCCTTCATGGTTGTCGGTAAACCTCCCACAAAGTCCATGGAAATGCTTTCCCAAGGACGAGTAGGTACAGGTAAGGGATGATACAGACCCTGTTTCATGTTGCTAGGCTTACTAGTACAACAAAGCATACATCCTCTTATGAACCTAGCTACTTGTTCTTGCATCTTGGGCCAATAAACATACCTCTGCAAGTTAGCCACGATCTTCCCTACACCAAAGTGCCTTGCAACCTTGGAGGTATGAGCCTCTCTAATAAACTACAAGTGCTCAACTACACTCACCTTTAGAAACACATAGCTTATCCAGCCTGTAGAGTAACCCATCCTCGAGAGGGTAGTCAACAGTGTTGTCACCATCGTTCACATGACTCTGACTCTACAACTGTTGATACACCTCCTTGAAGTCCTCATCTTCTGAATATGCCTCTATGTATGCATCATTGGTGAACGGCTCGATGTGCATAAGAGTCCCCAAAGTTGTAATCTTTGATGTGGGTGGCCTTGAAAGCATATCAGCCAACTTGTTTGTGTTGGCCTTCTTATACTTGATCACCAAATCAAACTGCTATAAAAACCCCATATACTTGTAATGCATTGTCTTTTTTCACTTATTTTGGGCTTGCAGGTACTCTAACAGATGGTAATCCTTGTGGATTATTGTCTCCATTTACCATCAGATAGTGCTTCCACTTCTTCGTAGCTTGCACCATCGCATAGAGCTCCTTATCGTAGGTAGGGTAGTTAAGAACTGCCCCATGATATACTTCAGAATGGTAGCAAACGGGCTTTCCTCCTTGCATCAAGACAACTCCAATAGCATACCCACTCGCATCTGTCTCCACTTCAAAGGGTCGTTGCAAGTTTGGTAATGCTAGAACTAATGCTTCACAATATTCTTCTTTAACTCACCGGAAGCCTTCTACTAACCTTTTCCCCATTGGAAACACTTACCACTTGTTGTTATGGCATGGAGTGGTGTTTCTACCACTGAAAACGAGGCTTTGAATTTCCTCAGGTACTGTGTTGCTCCATTAAAACTCATAACCTCAGTAACATTAGTAGGCACCGACCATTTCATGATGGCCTCCATCTTGGAAGGATCTATCTTCAATTCTCCCCCACCAATCACATATCCCAAATACACCAAGGACTTCTATGCAAACTTGTACTTCTTGAGGTTTGCTAGCAACTGGTGCTTCTTCAATGTTTCCAGCACCTACGTCAAATGTGAAATATGCTCCTCCCAGGTAACACTATATACCATTATATCATCCAAATAGACAATAACAAATGAATCTATAAAAGGGCATAGTACATCATTCATTAACCTCATAAATGTATCTAGTGCATTACATAGGCCAAAAGGAATAACTAACCACTCATACAAACCTTGCCTGGTTTTGAAGGCAATCTTTCATGCATCTTCTTCTTTGACTTGAACCTGGTGATATCAAGACTTCAAGTCCATCTTGGTGAAATACTTTGTTTTCTGCAATTGATCTAACAAATCGTCTATCCTGGGCAAGGGGTATCTATTCTTGAGCATGATTTTATTCAATTCCATGTAATATATACACATATGCCAAGTCCCATCCTTCTTTGGAACAATGATGATGGGTGACCCACATGGTTATGTACTCGGTCGAATGACACCTTGTTCCAGTAGTTGTTGCAACTGTTTCTTCACCTCACTTGCTTCTATAACAGACTGCCTGTATATCCCAATATTTGGCAATGGGAAGTCTTGCAATAGCTAGATCTCGTGTTCCACTTCTCTCTTATGGGGTAGCCATTTAGGCTCTCGGAAAACGTTCTTGTATGCCTATAAAAACTCCTCCAGTTTTTTTTTTTGTTTCTTAGTACACCCATCTAGGGATTCCTTGCCTCTTATTGACTCCTCTACAACTGATTTTCTCTTAAAAATAATAAAACATACTTCTTGTTGGAGCTAATCAATTTCTTAGCTTGGTTGGCACTTACCAATAAAATTTTCAACTTGCCTTTCTGCGCATTGATGATGAATGATTTTCCATCCTTGATGATCCAGTATTGGTTAACTCTCCTCATGAATATTGCATCACGCATGTACATGTATGGACTCCCAAACACAACTCCACATACATCAAGGGTTACCACATCCAGATCTACTACATCAATAAAATCAACACTGATAGAAAATCTAAGTTTACACTATTTTGTTACCTTAAGCTTTGCATCCTTATGTACCCATCCCAGTGGATATGGGTTTGGATGATCATGAACTTCGAGCCCCAACTTCTTGACCAGATATGTTGCAATGAGATTTGCTTGAGATCCTGAGTCAAAGAGAGCATCAATCTTTGTCTTCTTGACTTGTATCTTTACATCCAAGAGTTTGGTCATTTCTTTCTCTTCTTGTTGCCGAAGGCTACTCAGATTCACCTCCTTCTACGCTGACGTACAAATAATCTTCTCATCCATGTCCGAGTTGCTTTCAACTTGGTTGCTCAAATCATTGGCCATGAGATTCTTCTCCTTATTATCTTTCTTCTTCTTCTTCGGGTTTAGCTCTAGATGCAATTTCCAGCACTTCACCTCTATATGGCCATCGATGTTGCAATGGTTGCAATGATTTCTAGGATCTTTGCACTGATGTGTTGTGGTTGTCGTCTTTTTATATTTTCCCCCTTTTTTATTCTTCTTCCCCTCCTTAGAAGTGTCTTGTTGCTCATTTTTTCTTTTCAAGCCTATGTTCTCCAGGTACTATGCCTGTACGCAAGCCTCGTCCACCGTTTTGGGCTTGAACAACATCAATTGCTCACGCAGATGGCAATGGAGACCCCCCAAATACTTGAGGAGTACATTTGGGTTCTTTGGAGAGATACCCAACATTATAGCCATCTTTCTAAATTCTATGGTGTACTCTTGCACACTTTAGCTTGGCCTTTTCCTTAAGTAATGCCACCAGATCGACTGGTCTTCCACATACCCAATGGGATAAAACTATGACTTAATGAGGGTTTTTGAATCCTCCCACTTAGACACTAGAGGTTCTCCCTCCAACCTCAGGGTTTTTTTTTGGCTCTCCCACCAACTCAGTGCATGGCCCTCTAATTTTAGTCGCACGAATGAGATCTTTTGCCCTTCCTCGATTTGATGGACACTAAAGAAAAGTTGTAGTTGTTGCAACCAGTGGTTCAACTTTACAGCGTCAATCTCACCGTTTTATTGCTTGATATCGACTTTTGCTTCCACTTTAAATAGGGATTGGTTCACGACACTCGCACTGGGTTGATCTTTTATGGGTTCTTTCTTCGGCTGGTTATCTGCGTCTTCCCGATCTCCTGATCTTCCTTTGGATTTCTCCTCTGCATTCGAACCCACTTCTTCTCCAAATATCCCCATCTTATTGCTTAGGGCTGCCATGAGGAGGTGACACTGCCATTTATATCCATGACTTTTTCTTCGAGCCACGAAAACCTCACCTCTGCAGGATCATGAGGTTCGTTTACATATTCATCACCCATGATTAGGGTTTTATGATTTTTGGATTTTCCAATCTAGATCCTTGTAATCTCCTCAAAATACCTAAAGAAACCTTCTCTGATACCAAATTATCCATAAATTTTCGTGGATATTTGTAGAATTTTCTCTACAAATCAACTAGCTCACTAATATCATGTAGAAATTTCGCCTGCAGATCCAACTGATATATGCAATGTACTAAAGCATAATACTAGATCTACATCTACCATAAACTTTGTGGAAGCTAATCAACCATGAGAAACATCAAGAATGAACACATATAACTGATAAGAAGGAATCAATCACACATAACACAGAAGAATTTATCCAGGAAAAGCACCAGCCTA
>APFE030438803.1:103121-140133 GCA_000404065.3 Pinus taeda
CTTGTAACTCTGCATTGTCAAGTATCCATTTGATCATATCTGTATACGGCAATATCTTGGGTCTAGCTGCTATTCGACGAAGAAATGAACAAGCCAGCTCTTCTAAGGATGCCTCGGAAGAGTTTGGCGATTCCGCGGCGCTATTGACCTTCATTACTTTGGGATTTTCCTCCTCCAGCAGCCTATACATGCCTTCCTAGGTTGAAATTCCTGCGTCTCTGTTGCATGCAGTGTCTGTGTACAAGGGCGCCATCTCTTTTGCCTTTTCCTTCGCTTCGGAGCCTTGGGCTTTATTCTTTCCCATTTGTTCCTGCGTTCGGCTTTTTGAATCTTCTTATCTCCTAGCTCCTGCAGATTACAAGCGAGGCGGAAATGACTAATTGAGAAAGGTGATGGGAGAGCTTTAAATGCAACCGATATACTAAATATGCCACCTTACGTAAAACAATCCTTTAGCAAAGCACGCGTCTTCATTTCATTAAATAACTGACAACTAACCCACTTACTATCATTAAAAGCGCATGGTTTGGAGTCAGATTATGGTAAGTGGTCTATCTTTGAATGGCGTGCCCGAAGTATTTGCGATTAAATGATTCATGATTCGCTTTATGCTCTATCGAAGATCGTGCCATCGCAAGGCGCGCTTATCGCAAATTGCCAGATCGCAGAATGTGTCATCGCGACGATCGCAATATCGCAGGTCGCAACATCGCAGGTCGCAGGAGTTTGATGTTTGTTAAGTATTGCCATTTCATTTCTGCGATGTGCGATCTTGCGATCGGCGTTATCGCAGATTGGCAGATTTTGAGGTTTTACCTTATGGACATTACTTACTGCGACGCGACGTTTGGCTTAACGTTGGGGGGCCTTGCGCATTAATGCAATTTCTTAAAGACCTTTACCTTATCGTAGGCTTAGGTTAGAATCTTCGAAAGACCGCTTTAAGCCTGCAATGGTATCTTTATTTTGAAAAAGGAAAATTTGATTTTTCTCAAAATTAAACTAGGGGTCCCCTATTCATTTAGTATTTTGGGTAGATAGTTAAATGAAAAGGGGGGGGTTGTTGCTGGCCACAACAGAATGTTGGTTAAGAGAGACAAGAACTGATAGATGCACTAGTAAGACATCGACCAGATAATAAAAAAAGTTGTAGGAGATTGTTGAGAGTGTGTAGGAAAGTTGAGTGATAAGAGGATTTACATGACCGAGTCAATATAGAATACCATGGGTGAATATTGCGGGTCAATACCCATGGTAAAGTTTGAACTTATGAAAGAGGACATACTCTATAAATGCATGGTTAAAAAATTGAAAGTATTTCCAAAACTGTGCATATGTGAAGGCCAATGAATAATCAGGGAGAATTGCTAAAATTCAGTGAGACTAAGTGAGTTGTAGCAAACCTAGTGGAGTGTAATAGAATTTGAGCAGAGAAATCCTCAAAAAATTGAACTACATATTAGAGTGTTGTGACAATGCCGATTATGAAGCGACAAATAGCATAATAGTTCAAAATGAAGAATTGAGCTACAGTAGAATGTTAAGTCGACTTACATCAAAAGATGAGAGTTGAAGAGAGACCAGATCAAAAGTGAAATGTGCAGAAGGAGTTGATTGGATCATCAAATATTCAAATTGATAATATAAAACAATGATGGGATTGATGTCTCCAACAAGTTGGTGCTTGTAAATCAAGGGATCGGTGTCTCCTTTGTAGAAATTCCTTGTAGATTCAAGCTGCTTATGTAATTTTCTAAAACAAAATACTTGAATCTACTCTACTCATCAACGGAAACATTTAAATGATTGATAAATCACGACATAAACATGAGACAAGGTTCAATCACACATTCTCAGGGATTTATCTAAGGGGAAAGCAACTGCTCAAAACCCTTCCTAGATGTATTGCATTAGTCAAAAAATAGAGAAGAAATACAATGTTTTCTCAAGCCTGAGCAACCTCTACACTAGTATAATCTATATCGTTGCTTCCTAAACAAAATCTAGTCAATACTGAACCAAATCCAAGCCCACCCAAGTCCCTATTTCCTTACATTGTTCCTCAAGGAATTATCCCCCCTATTAATTAGGGAAATTCCCATTTAGAATTGCACAATCCCTGTAGGCCCCTTCTCTGACTGTATGCACCACCTGCACAACTTGGATAATTATACAGTTGATAGTACACTTCCCTTGAACTCTAATCTCAACTCAGTAACTCAAATTCCATGCATGCATGGGTTAATTATGGTTGATTTATTAGTTAACTGGTTGAACACTGAAGCTCCACCCCACTGCTAGAACTCCTACTAGTTCCTTCAATAGTTGGAACTAGTTTAAATGACTTTAACTCAGTTTAACTGAATTAAATTATTACAACTCAAATTAAACTCAACCTAGGCTCCTAAAATTTAGAAACCACTCTATATGACTCAAGTTAGTCCCTCAACTTGAATTAACTAAGCCAACTAAGTGAAACTAACTTAGTTAACTCATTCTTGTTGTCGTGTGATGTGGAATTACAATTTTCTCTTAATTTAATTCAAGGGAAAATTAAATCAGGACTTTCTTCTTGTTATTTTCATCACTCCCTATCAACGATAAAGGGATTCATATCTACCATGATCTAGCATCTTTGGAATGTACTGCATGCAACACTTCACACTATTGTTGTTGCAACTGCAGCATCTGCAATTAAGAAACATACAAAAAAAATGAATCAACTGTGTCTGCAACTGTCTACTGGGAAAATTGTGTTGTTGCTAACTCTTCTATTGATCTTCATGCTCTATTGCCAATTGTCCTCTACACTCCTTAGTATATGACTGACATTGATCCTCTTGTTACTGTATATTTTGGGCCCCTGTAGCAAGGTAATGGTCCATGAGACAAACACACTTCAATGGACCCTACCCAAATTTCTGTACTCTTGGACAAAGGATCTACATCACTCAACCTCACTCCTGGAGGTATAGATGCATGTGATTCCTTTTACCACTTGGATCGAACTCCCCCTGCTGGAGGTCTCTGGTTGAGTCGATGTCTCCACTCCACCTCATGTCTACTTCTCCATTTGTGGCTACTCCACAACTTCCTAAGGTTGCTTCTCAGGCTGCATGTTTAGAGGTCTAACATGCTCCCTCTCAACCATCAAATCTCTAGTCTCTTCCTTTCTCCTCAAGGATTTTCATGCAAATTCTACGTCAAGTGCATACAAGTTCTTGACTCGAACCCCGATCTACTTCACTTGTCCCATGGCTATGTGTCTCAGGAATTCCTTTCCTTTGTTGAAGATCACATCATAGCCACGATCTTCCAAAACTGCAACAAATACAATATTATTCTTTAGACCTGACACATACATCACATCCTTGAGCCTGAGATGGGAGCCAGACTCCCTCTAAAAGGTGACATTACCGATCCCAGTTGCATTATACCTTTTGTTGTCTCCAAACTCAATGTTCATCTGGAGATCTTTCTCCTCCAAGTCATTGAAAATTTATTTGTTCCCCGTCATGTGGAATGAGGCACCACTGTCTAGGTACCACATGCTCCCCATCATTTTGCTTGCCCTGCATACAATGAGAGTGAAGTCAAGCTCAAACTGTGAAGCCAAAGATTCACCTATTCTTGATCCTGCATGCTCCTTTCTTTCCTTTTTCTATGGACACTTCGTGGCATAGTGCTCGTATTCATAACAGTTAAAGAACTTGATTTTGGACAAGTCTTTCTACTTGCCCTCTTGGCTAGAATGAGTGTCACCTTGGGACTTCTTCCCCTTGGCCTTCTTTCCTTTTCCTACTAATGAAAATTCCTCTTCCTCTTCTTTGGAATAGGTCTCATCTCTAATATTCCACCTTGTTTGCTCTTGTACCAAATCAGACCAAAGGCATTCCCAATTTGGTAGCTTCTCCCTCCCATTCATCAAATATTGGTAGTTGTACCACCTCTTGGGAAGGCCTAGAAGTGTTAGGCTTACCAGATCATCCTTTACTACAATAACACCAATTTTACCAAGTTCATCATGACATTATGTGAACCTACTCAGGTACTATAGAATGGTGTTATTCTTTTCCATTTGGATCTTTCGAAGCTTGTCTTTGAGTTCCAGCTTCTTGTGGTCACTATTGTTCTAGAACAAATATGTCAAAGCCTGCCACATTGCATATGGGGTCTCTTTCCCATGGAGATTCAAGACAATTGGTATTGAACTCCCTCCATTATGATCCTCCTCGCCTTTGCTACACACTTCTTCCATTCTACTAGATCTTGAGCATCAAATGTTGGAGGTTTAGGAATATCATTGTTTATGAATTCCCTCAACCCGTTATCTTCCAACACTACATCCATCATGTCCTTCCAAGCAATATAATTCGAACTACCCTCAAGGGCATATTGAAGTCTCAACCCATAGAAGGACATCTTGTTGGCTCCGAAGAATGATACTACAAATTCAATTCACCTGTAAAGACAAACTCAAATTCTTCTCTTCTATTGTAATTCCCGCTCTAATACAATGTAGAAATTCCTTGTAGATTCAAACTACTTATGTAATTTAATAAAACAAAAGACTTGAATCTACTCTACTCATTAGCGGAAAGAATTAAACAATCGAGAAATCACAACATAAACATATTACAAGATTCAATCACATATGCTCAAAGATATATCTAAGGGGAAAGAAACTGCTCAAAACCCCTTCCTATCTATATTGCATTAGTCAAAAATAGAGAAGAAATGCAATGCTTGCTCAAGCCCAAGCAATCTCTACACTAGTATAATCTATCTCATTGCTTCCTAGAAAAACTTTGGTCAATACTTAACCAAATCCAAGCCTGCCTAATTCCATATTTCCTTGTGTTTTTCCTCAAGAAATTAGCCCCCTATTAATTAGGGAAATTCCTATTTAGAATTGTGCAATCCATGTAGGCCCCTTCTTTGATTGCATGCACCACCTGTACAACTTGGATAATTATACAATTGATATTACACTACCCTTGAACTCTAATCTCAACTAGGTAACACAAATTTCATGCATGCATGAGTTAATTATCACTGATTTATCAGTTCACTGGTTGAACATTGAAGCTACACCCCATTGCTAGACCTCCTATTAGTTCCTCCAACAATTGGAACTAGTTTAACTGACTTTAACTCAGTTTAACTCAATTAAATTATTACAACTCAAATTCAACTCAACCTAGGATCCTAAAATTTAGGAACCACTCTACATGACTCAATTTAGGCCCTCAACTCGAATTAACTGAGCCAAATAAGTGAAACTAACTTAGTTAACTCATTCTTGTTGTCTTGTGATGTGAAATTACAATTTTCTCCTAAATTAATTCAAGGGAAAATTAAATCAGGATTTTCTTATTTCCATTTTCAACATCCTTCAGGTGGGTGCTTATAAATCAGGGGATGGTTGTCTCCTTTTGTTTGCTTTAAATAAATTGATGTGACAATTGATTGTTTCCAACATTCATCTATAAAAAAATGTTGTTACGTGGTTTCTCCTACATTGGTTTCCACATAAAACTCTGGGTCTCCTGATTTATTTATGTGCATTTTGATTTATGGTGTTGTTGAGGCAGCGACAACCACCCTCCAAAATTCTGGCCTGCACCAATTTTGGAGCCTCCCTTGAAGAGTTTCACTTGATCACTGAACACACTCGAGTTCACTCCGTGAGCTTGTGTGAGTCTTTACATCCGCCTTGTTTATTGATTGCATTCAAGTTTCTTCGTGCTGATGTCTAAGTCATGCTTACGACCATGTTCTAGTTATGCTCAAAGTCCTTGCTTCGTATTTTCTTGTTGTGTTCACTATGAAAGCATCTATCACACTTACACACGAAGTCACACTCGCTGTCGCGCGAGCATCGTCTCGATCAATTACGCTCAATCACGAGTGTCGCGCTTGTCACCTGCATTGTCAGTCAGTCAGGTGGAACATGTGTGTCAAGATGGTTTGAGTCGTTGTGTCGTCGAGTCATATTAGTGTGTGTTTGTATGATCACCTATGCATCTTTCGATCATTCACACACTTAGTCATTTTTGTTGAAGTTCTGACGACCAGACTCCACTCTGACAGCCAAACCCTCACCCCACTTTCAACTCAATCGACTGTCAACCAGAATAGTGCCGAAGCACTAAGCTAATCTTTTCAAGTTGCGTTGCCTGCAAGAAATAAAATCAACTTCCATGCTGACCACCCAGACAGTTGGACTCGGTAGTCACCTCGGGACTGACTCTCTTCAAAAATTTTGCAAAGGTCACTGACCTCACTCGCTCAACTGACTGAGGAAATTATGCAGACAGGTCGGACAGACACCAAGTGCCTGTCCCTGTCTCCTTCAGAAAATTACGCAATTTTCCCAGCCAGTCATCCGAACAGTCGATCGGCTGCTCATCCTAGAAATTGCGCAATTTTCATGAGCAGGCCTTTTGTTGTCCAGCAATCCGTTCAGCTCATAAATTACGTAGAGATGATCAGTAGGTTGACTTCCCAGTTTCATTGCAGTTTCCCTGCCAGCTACTCCTAGCAGCAGAATGCTAGTTCCCTCCAGGAATTACGTAGTTTCTATTTCCAGTGGCTGAGTAGAAAACTACCATTTCCCTCTGGGAATTGCGTAGTTTTGGTTGCCAGTGACCCCAGCAGCCAACTGCCAGTTCCCTCTCGAAATTGTGCAGTTTTGGCTGCCAGTCTCCTGGGCAGTTCCTCCCAAAAACTATGCAATTTATGCTTGTTAACCCTTCATGCAGCCTGGTCCATTCTTCTGGAAAATTGCACAAATCTAGTTGTCTAGTCCCCGCTACACATTCGTTTCGAAAAATATGCAGAGCATGCCTGCCTTGCCTTCCTGCAGCCCGGACTGTCCCTTCCAAAATTTGCGCAATTTTTCTCCCATCCGAGCCAGACCTCACAAACAATCACTGTCGACTCTGATTGCCCATCTTGGTCACTCAGTGACTCTTGTGCAGTTTTCATCAGCAATGTCCAGAGTCATCATCCCGCTTCACAACCTTGTTTCCTCTGGACCCAGTCACTCACATCCGAAATGATCATATGTCGTTGTAGGCTATGAGGATTTGGATTTGATGTCGTCTTGTCATGAGTGACTACAGGTATAGGTACACCAACAAGCATGGAAAGATGATGAATGGGATGAACGAAGGGAGCACATGCAGAACGACAAGTTCACCAATGGACAAACGAACGATGCATGTGAAATAGACGAACGTGATGAACATGCACCTTCACGAACAGGTGAGCCTGCCAAGTCTTCCAACATGCAAGAAAGGGACAACATGCTAAAGCTTCATCAAGTGAACCAAGGACCACCGAAGACTTTGTGCACTTCGTCATCTAGAGATCAAGCTATGATACACCATGAAGACATCTGTCACCCAGCAACATTGTAGCTCGACATTCAATCTATCAACAGCACGAATGTACCACCATTGTCATGTCAATTCATGTCAAGTCATTTCATGAGTCGTGTCGCCCACATCTCAACTATGGGCTATGTTTTCAATCAATGTGATGTAACATGGAAGTCCAAGAGACCCACTTGTTAAACAAAGAGCCATGTAAATCGAAAAGTCACGGAAGTCAAATGGTCATGAGGGTAGTTGAACAACCACAAGGGTTAGTTTCACACTTGGCTATAAATACCCCCTCATTTGTACATATAAAGGACTTTTCACCTTAGCTCCTCCCACATAGCCAAGAGAGTCTGTAATCATTTCTTTAAGGAGTAAGTAGTGGCTCCAACACTTCGCAATCGGGGTTAATGATGTATGGTATAATGATGTGTCTTGGAACTTTCACTTAATTCAGAAGTTTGCTAACAGGCCAGCACATTTTCACACATGTATTGTATTTGTTGTAAGACTGATCTTTAACACTTGTAATGCATGTTTCTTTAACCTATGTTCTACATCTGAACTATTTCATTTGTTTTAATGCATAATCTATAAATGGAAATGTGTTGTATATTATGTTAATGTTGTCTCGCCTGTGTAGACATCTCTCCCGGACATTAGACAGACCTTTCACATGAAGCTTTCAGTAACAACCGTTGCACTCGTTCGGACTAATCCGTTGAGTGTTGTACGTGTTATCTTACCTTGTATATTGTGACTTCCGCATCTGTGTGGAATGCTCCTCCAGAAGTTGTGCATGTCCTATTGTGTTGTGTTCCTAGCAGTGTTGGCACTGCTCCCAATCGACCTGGAACTCACTCTTAACCTCTCCCTCGACAGGGAAAGAACCATTTATACAAGTGACACTTACAATCACCAGGCACGTGAACCTTTCTTCTCAAAGACAAAGTAAACCACTCTCTTGTGTTGACAAGCAAGAGTTGAGGCAAATATTTAAGATAATGGCAACTAGGCCATCGTACCGGATGGGACTCCTACACCAAACAGTGTGAAGGGACTTCATACCGGAGAGATCCCCTGAATGTTGGCAGGTCCAACACCGTCAACATTTCTAGCGCTAGAAGGAAGGCAGCCAATTGTACATGGCTAAAATTCACCTCACGCTCACTCACAAATCATCTGATTAAGGGAGTAACTCGCACTCCCTCTCACTCGACTTTGTAGTTGGTTACTCCTCACTTCCCAAAATTGAACATGAGATTTCATATCAAAACCTTCGCTTCGTCCGTCCCATCACTCGCCAGTTCGTGAAAGTAGTCGGACTAATCCTAGGTGTACAACATCTTCCACACACATCTAGGAAGCCAAAATCCACTCCCATAGGGGTTGTTGTATCATCGGTGGAAGAAGCAATCCTTGCCACACTTGAAGGTCTAGAAGAAGCTATTGAAGATGGAGAGGAACCTCCAATATTCCTGGAAGATGAACAAGGAACTCTTGTGATCTTGGGATCAAACTTCGATATAGGAGGCAGAGGGGAAGGCAGCAGAAGAGGTGGCTGAAACCATTAGACTCCGAAGGAGAGGAAGAGGACGAAGGAAACGAAGAGATGGCTGACCCAAATCTTGAATGGATGACTCATGGACCATTGGCTCTCTCGGCTGTTCTGCACAAGATGCCGAAGCGAGTGGAGAGAATGAACATCAAGTTCAACCCTGACAACACGGTGAAGGAAGAAGACCACTTAGACAACTTCTACCTACAGCTGCAGATCCTTGAGGTACGTTATGATGACATAGCACATAGATTGTTCCCATGTACCTTGGATGGCCGCGCAGTTGCTTGGTATCATAGCCTTCCACCTAACTCCATACAGAACTGGCATTCTTTAAAACGCATGTTCCTTGAAAAGTTTGATGATGACAAGACCCCAGCCATGCTACTCAGAATTGGGAAGCCTCAAGATGGAGGGAAAAGAGAAAGTGAAAGACTTCAATCAGAGGTTTATGTGTATTTTGAACAAATTTGCAATAGACACTAAACCTCATGACTCCATCACTATTGACTATTACACATCTACATTACCAACCACCATTGCGCAGTTCGTCAAGCAATTTGCAAAGCCAACATTTTTGGAAAGTTGCGAAGAGGCTATTGCTATTGAAAAGGACTTGTGCACAATCGGAGTCATCAAGGACAATGAATCAACGAAAGACTCCAAGGATGCAAGCAGAAAGCCCCAAGAAATGACAAGCAAGGGTAGATACAAGGAAGCAACTGATATTGAGACCCTCACTTGCCTCATCAAGAACTTGACCACTGAAATATCTAAAATCAAGCAACGGAAAATGAACACATTCGCGAGCAGTCATCCACCCAGACAGAGACAAGCAAGCAGCTTATCAACCAACTCATCAAGCAACAACTGGTTTGCTTCCAAAATTGCACAGAATCCAGTGTTCCAACTCAATCAATGCGTTGATCCTAATTTTTGTTCCTTCCATGAAGAGTTCCACCCTGAGAACTCTTGTTCGGATTGGAAGCGAGTCGTTAGCTCTATCTGCAGTCATACACTCGATGCAAAAGGCGATATGCAGGACCAGTCACAAGACATGGATGATGACGAAGAGGTTGCACCTAATGAAACACCAAGTTCTGGGCATGTGGTTAACGCATATCAATGCTCGCAAGTAATCTTGAAGCTGACTATTGAGAAGCAGCCCCAAAAGAAAAATGATCGTTACAATCTTAGGAGTAAAGGGGCTCCCCCTACACTTGGGGAAATGTAATAGAAGGTGAGGCAGCTGATAAAGAAGGTCGATCCACCGACTGCCTCAAAGCAACAAACACAAAGCAAGTCTAGGAAGATAGCGGCAGATAAGAGTACATCCATGAGTAGCAAGTTACGAAATACTCTGTAGAATAGTACAAACATCCATTCCACCTCGGACACCTCAATGATTCTACCACCTCTAAACTACAACAAAGTTGATGACATGAAAAAAACTTGAGCGAACATCAGTTTGTTCGAGTTAGCCAAAGTCCAAAGTTAGTGAGATATCCTGCTGCGTGCATTGGGACAGACGGAAACAGACAGTGTAGCCTCTACCAACAAGGGAGCATGCACACCTCCTAAATCATTATCCACTATGCTCAATACACTCTAGATGGAAGAAGCAAACTCAGGTTGCCCCCCATTCCTGCTTTTATTTGAAGTTTTCAACTACAATGTTCACAACTTCTTGGTTGATTCTGGCGCGACAGCCAACATCATGCCTCTCTCCATTGCTAAGAAGATCAATGCACAATGGAGCGAAACATCCACGAGAATCATCCAACTTGATCGAACATTAGTACCATCCATTGGTTAAATGCAAGGCGTGATCATCCGATTATCTCATGACAGTCAAGTCCACCAATGCATCAACATAGTTGTTGTGGACATACCAAAAGCATATGGCCTGCTACTTAGCAAAGACTAGTATAGCAAGCTAGACGAATATTTTTCTACAGACTGGTCTCACATGTGGCTTCCGTACAAGGGAAAATGCAACCAAATTTGGGTATTATCCGAGATGTATATGAAACACAATGTCACTCCCCTTAACGATGAGAACGAACCGTTGGCCTTCGCAGAACTCATGTTTGGCAACTGCCTCCTCGAAACAACATTGGAGTGTTATCCTGCACAGCCAACTCTAACCTCATCAGACAAGCAGTTGGGACTCCTTCCTTGTCCAATTGATGGTAATGAAACTTGTATATTTTATTTTTTCGATAGTAGCAATAGTGGAAGCAACAATAGAAGCAGTAGTAATAGCACGCCAAAATGGTCCATGTACAGACAAGCTGTGGACCATGAGTCTTGACGAATCTGAAACACAAGATGGCTCAAGGACCGAGTGTATCTCAATCGTTCGAAACAACAGACAATGAATGATTTCGATTTGTTTGAAGTTCAAGTGCACAAAAAACATGTTGAGTATGAAACTATCATGCTGAACATACAAAGGAACATTGCTATGAACAAACAAAGCATCTTGGGAATCTATCATGATCTAGAGATGGCCAATCTTGGTGCAAACTACACATCGCAACAGCAGCAAAGCTTTGGCCGCTTGACCAAATAGTACCAGGATGGGTCTGCCCAAGTAGATGATGACCTGAGTACACACTACACGCAAGAAATCCAACATGAGATTCTAGGTAAAGGAGGAGACAAGCCATTACAACAAAGACTAGGTAACACATACATGTTGTTTGCACTCCTTTTACAAAAAGAAAAATTTGACTAACATTTTAAGTGATTGGACTACTTGCAAAGTTCATCATCATACTTAGTTTTCTATTTAAATCCCACACGTAAGAAAACTCGGAAAATCTGCTTACACATTGACTTCAGAAACTTGAACCCTTCCCAGAATAAAAACAACTACCATGTGCCATCATCCGAGCCCATGTTGCACGCAATACCTGGAGTGGTGGTGTTGTCTTCACTTGAAGGTATTCTAGAATGCCACCAGGTTCCAATAGCGGAACCCAGTGGAATTGAATTGGTCCACGAGAAGCTTGGCCCACACACGTATCATTTGTAGTCACTGGGTAGGAGGATTGACAAATTTCTTGCCAACAACCAAGATCTCTAACATTATTTTCAGTAGGTTGGGCTGCGCCTGTGCCTTGTACATAGTCTGCTTATTGTTTGTTGTTTTCATCATGTTTCCTTACTTATTATCTTTGTTTTCGCTATGTTTGATTCTGCTTACTATTTTTTTTCATGTTCATTTTGTTTGTTTGATATATTACTACTTTTGTTTCTGGAAATAAGTGCTTCTGACTACCACGTTTCGGATTTTGAATAGAGTATGTGGCTGAAATTGGAAGAAACTTGTGACACGACAACACTTGGCCAGTCTTGTGTGCGCCTTCTCTTTGCTTGGTTGTAACCTTCAGCCGATGAAGTCTTGATAGAAAATATGAACCGTCTGCAAGGGAGTTTTGGTCCAACCATGAACCTGTGTCCACATTTAGAATCCCCATGCCTATACTCAACCTTCTGCTTTGTGTGTTCAAGCTCGTCTAACTAGTAGAAACGGAGAAGGGGAAATCTAAACAAGCAAGCCTATGTTAGAGGTCTTACATGCTTCTCTGAAGGAGCAACCTCTTCTACTCTCAATAAGTCAGGATCCCTCTTCCACCCCAAAAATAAATAAGTGCCTATGCACAGTCCTCTTGAAAAACACAAAGGCGAAAGAAGAGAAAGGCTTCCTATGCAGAGACGTGAAGCATGAAACTCCACCAGGGCACTGACCAGGCTCGCTGGTAGGAGGGTACTATCCAAGCCTGCTAGCAGCAAGCAACACCAGAGATGAAAACTTATACTCTAAAAATCTTCAACTTGCGAGTTAAACTACCCTTCCCAGATTCAAAACACTAAGATCTACGTTGAACTTTTGATTTTGTTTGACTGAGTTGGCAAAGGGTGAACCACGTATGTCCATGGGGTAAGTGGGGAAACTAAAGTAACCCGCACAGCGATTCAATACTCCCTGAAAGGCCAAGGCCCTGTGCTAGAAATGCACCGAAACAGAGAAGTTGGAGTCCTACCAGTGTGTCGCCAAGTGTTGTAGCAGCTACAACCACCCTCCAAAATTTTGGCCTGCACTAATTTTGGAGCTTCCCTTGAAGAGTTTCACTTAATGACTGCACACACTCGAGTTCACTCCGTGAGCTAGTGTGAATCTTTACATCCACATTTCTTATTCATTGCATTCAAGTTTCTGCATGTTGATGTATAAGTCATGCTTGCGACCATGTTCTGGTTATGCTCAAAGTCCTCACTTCGTATGTGCTTGTTGTGTTTACTATGAAAACATCTGTCGCATTCACATACGAAGTCACACTTGTTGTTGCACAAGCATCGTCTTGATCAATGAACGCTTAATCACGAGTGCCGCACTTGTCACTTGCACTGTTGGTCAGTCAGGTTGAACATGTGTCTGGTTGGTTTGGGTCGTTTCGTCATTGAGTTATGTTAGTATGTGTTTGTATGATCACCTATGCATCTTTCAATTGTTCACACACTTAGTTATTTTTGCTGAAGTTCTGACAAGTAGAATCCCCTCTGACAGCCAAAGCCTCACCCCGCTTTCGACTCAATCGACTATCAACCAGAATAGTGCAGAAGCACCAAGCTAGTCCTTTCAATCTGCGTTGCCTGCAAGCAATCAAATCAACTTCCATTCTGACCATTCGAATAGTCAGACCCAACAGTCACCCCAGGACTGACTCCCTTCAAAAATTGTGTAGAGACCACTGACCTCACTCACTCAACTAACTGAGGAAATTGCACAAACACGTCGGACAGACACCAAGTTCTCGTCCCTGTCTCCTTCATAAAATTGCACAATTTTCCCAGTCAGTCATCTGGACAGTCAACTGACTGCTCATCCAAGAAATTGCGCAGTTTTAATGAGAAGGCCTTCTATTGTCCAGTAGTTCGCTTAGCTCATAAATTGAGCAGAGATGATCAGCAAGTCGGCTTCCCAGCTTCAGTGCAATTTCCCCTCCAGCAGCAAACTGCCAGTTCCTTCCAAGAATTGTGTAGTTTTTGTTGCCAGTGACTGAGCAGCCAACTGCTACTTCCCTCTGGGAATTGTACAGTTTTGGTTTCCAATGACCCCAATAGCCAACTACCAGTTCCCTCTCGGAATTGCGCAGTTTTCGTTGCCAGCCTCCCGGGCGATTCCTCCCAAAAACTGCACAATTTTTGCCTGTTGACCCTTCATGTAGCCCGACCTATTCCTCTGGAAAATTGCACAAATCTAGTTGTCCAGCCCTCGCTGCATGTTCATTCCAAAAAACGTGCAGAGCATGCCTACCCTACTTTCTTGCAGCCCGGATTGTCCCTCCTAAAATTTGCGCAATTTTGCCTCCCAGCCGAGCTAGATGTCGTAGACAGTCACTGTCGACTCAGATTGCCCGTCTTCATCACTTAGTGACTCTTGCATAGTTTTCATCAGCAGTGCCCAGAGCCATCATCTCGCTTCACAACCTTGTTGCCTCTCCCGGTCACTCGCATCCAAAATGATCATATGTCATGGTACACTAGGAGGTTTTGGATTTGATTTCATCTCGTCATGAGTGACTATAGGTACAGGGACACCAACAAAAATGGCAAGGTGATGAATGGGATGAACGAAGGGAGCATTTGTAGAAGGGAGGTTCACCAATAAACGAACAAATGATGCATGTGAAATGGATGAATGCGACGAACATGCACCTTCGCAAGCAGATGAGCATGTCAAGCCTTCCAACATGCAAGCAAGGGACAACATGTTAAAGCTTCATCAAGCGAACCAAGGACTATCGAAGACTCTACCCACTTCACCATGCGGAGGTGAAGCTATGATACACCATGAAGACATTCGTCACCCAACAACATTGTAGCTCAACATGCACTCTAGCAGCGGCACGAATGTACTAGCATTGTCATGTCAAGTCATGTCGAGTCATGTCATGAGTCGTGTTGCCCACATCTCCACTATGGGCTCTGTTGTCAATCAATGTGATGTAACGTGGAAGTCCAGGAGACCCACTTGTTGAACAAAGAGTTATGTAAGTCAAAAAGTCATGGAAGTCAAACGATCATGAGGGTAGTTGAATGGCCACAAGGGTCAATTTCACCTTTGGCTATAAATATCCCCTCATTTGTACATGTAAAAGACTTGTCACCTTAGCTCCTCCCACATAGACAAGAGAGTCTTAAATATTTTCTTTGAGGAGTAAGTAGTGGCTCTAGCGCCCCGCACTCAGGGTTAGTGATGTATAGTGTAACGATGTGTCTTGGAAATTTCACTTAATTCAGAAGCCTGTTAACAAGCCAACACGTTTTCACACATGTATTGTATCTGTTGTAAGACTGATCTTTAATACTTGTAATGCATGTTGCTTTACCCTGTGTTCTACATCTGAGCTATTTCATTTGTTGTAATGCATAATATATTAATGGAAATATGTTGTATATGTTGTTAATGTTGTCTCGCCTGTGTAGACTGCTCTCCTAGACATCAGACAGACCTTTCACATGAAGCTTGTTGTAACAACCGTTGCACTCGTTCGGACTGATCCGTTGGGTGTTGTACATGTTATCTTACCTTGTATATTGTGGTTGCCGCAACTATGTGGACTGCTTATCCGGAAGTTGTGCATGTCCTGTTGTGTTGTGTGTTCCTAGCAGTGTTGGGACTACTCCCAATGATCTGGACTTAAACAGGAATGCAACAAATTACAGATATAACCATACATATATAGATGCAGTAGAAATAATGTTTCATTTCATTACTGTAAAATATTGAAATATGCTTACAAACAGAAATGGAAATAAACTAGCTAGGGCGATGGTAGATTATCTCTGAGAAGAGATGTGGCAGCTACATGCCTCTGAATTGTATTGCAATGAGGCTCGAAGGACTATTTATTGTTGAGAAACAATGGAAAACCCTAAACATCCAAAAACCTAACCCTAGAAGATGAAATGCCAAACTGTGGGCCCCGTTTGGGTAAATTGGTACATCAGCTTCCCGGGGTCGTAACTTTGGCATACAATCTTCGTTTGACGCGCACAATATCTTGTTAGAAAGATCTATCCGAGAAATACAACTGTGGGAAGAGAAACATCAATCCATGGAACCATGTTGCTCCCAGTTTTCCCAAAAAACGTCATTTAGGGCCTCAAAACAGCTTTGAAAATTCAAGACCTAAAAAACTGCTAAAAATATTACACTGTGCTACAATTAAGGAAACTAAAAAGTTGAAAGAAACAATGGTGGGAGTCCAAGTGGACTTGGTGGGTGGCCACCAATATCCACCTGGATCACCCAATCGACCTGGAACTCACTCTCAACCTCTCCCTTGACAGTGAAAGAACCATTGACCAAGTGACACTTACACTCACCAAGCACGCGAACCTCACTTCTCGAAGAAAAAGCAAACCACTCTCCTATTTTGACAAGAAAGAGTTGAGGCAAATCTTTAAGATAATGGAAATCAGGCCATCGTACCAGATGGGACTCCTACACCAAACGATGTGAGGTCTAGTTGGGACTTCATTCCAGGGAGATCCCCTGAATGTTGGCGGGTCCAGCACTATCAACAAGTGTTTTTGTATGTTTGAATATGACTTGTAAGAAATAAAATATTGTTAAAAACTATATAATATTGATTCCCCCTAGCACTTAGTGTTACTTTTCGATAGTAACAAGGGAACAATTGAAGAAGCAACTGCTACAGCTCTTCCACCCTATGTAAACCTTGTTGCATCTCCATAGGTTGATACTATCACAACTCCAGGGGTCGAAATTGTTGCGACTCATAAAGATAAAACTAATGAATATAATTCTTCAACTTTTTTAGAAGAAGTGGTCCCTGCTACAACTCCTATAGTAGAATAAGACCCTATTGCAGCTCCACAACAAGAAAAAAACCAACCACGATAGTGATGTGGAGATTATTTCAAATTTGATGCAAGTATTCAACAAATAGGTTGAGGTGGATGAAAAATAGGCTGACATATGTAGCAACACCTACGAGAAAGATGACAAGATACACCAAAAAGGAAGAGCTAACTCCATTTGTTACAACTCAAGAAGATCAAGAGGAAACCCCTTGTTGGAAATAACAATTAATACTAAGAGGGGTCATGAATTAGTAACAAGGCTAATTTTAACTTTTATGGAAATTTATATTTTCTCTTTTAATTTGGACACCATTCTTGTGAGCATTCGACAACTAAATACATAAGAAACAATGTAAATCATTCACATGAACATACACATGAACACCGTGAGCAACCAACAAAAGAACACAAATATTTAAAATGGCAACCCAAAAGAAAAAACCACCAATATTTGGTTATTATGATGCAAAATATGAGCTCCTACTCTATTTACATCATATGTGTTTCTCAGCACCAACTCTCTTAGATCGTTTTCTAGCATCCACTAGCATAAATCACCAACACTCTCTTCTATAGACACCTAGTTAGCTTACCACGAAGCACCAACTTCATGGATTTGTTTCAAGCACCAACTTATAGGTGGCACCAGCCCTCAAGCTATCCTTCATACATCCAATAAGAAGGAAACTCCAACTCCCTGTATTGTAGGCTCCAACCCACATTGAATAAGGAACTCATTGCTCTCTATTTTTGGCTCCCACTCAACCTTATAACAACTCTGCATTCATTCTTGGCTCTCTGTACTACCATATATCTACCCTTTATTCACCTCAACAACATTACAAACATTTTCCCCTCTATTCTCAGCCCTCATCACCTTAGCAGCCTTACACACATGCTCTTAACCTTCATTCTCTCTACACCATCAACAACTCTCGGCCTTCATTCTCCACAAGGACTCTTAGCCCGTCTAAGAAACTCTCTACATCACACTTGCTCAAACACATTGCTTCCTTCCACACACTCAAACTCTATGTTCCTGAGCTTTGTTCCTCTTCTACACAGGGAATGATGCAGGCTTTGTCATCTTATCACTCTACCTGAGTGTACCTCAGTAGGGGTTACCATCTTGTTATGTGTTACTTCTTGGTCATTGCAACCATAGTGATCAAAGAATGGGCTTTTGAGTTCTTTTCCATGATGTAGATTATTCTAATTCCATCATGCCCACTCAAGGAGTACCACCATTAAGTTCATCCTGTTTAATCAATATGGCTATCCTTTGCTTCTCTTTAATGTTGAAATTGTTGCAAGAAAAGGATTCATTTGACTATTGCCTTAGTCAAATGGAGAAAATTTGATTTTCCAGATCAACAAGATGACTTGGATTGCAGTTATTTAGAGTGACATGGCCTTTTCTACTAGTTAAATTCAAGTTTGTAGGCTAGAGTAGAGTTGTGCATGATTTGATTGCTAAGATCTAGGGATCTAGTTGAGTTATTGTGGGTTGAACTTAGTTAACTGAGATCAAGTCCCTAGTTGAGTCTATTGAAGGTTAGTTAAATAGTATAGCTAATGTTAACTCAGTAATCTCTCAATTAAACTAGTCGATTAGCTAAAAATAGCCCAGACATGCATGAAATTATTGCTTGATTGGAGTGGAGGAAAAGGAACGTTGTAGTTATCAATTATATACTAGTTGAGTGTACAGGCTTGACAGTTAAGCAAGTGAATCATTCCTTGGGAATTGCACAAACAAATAGGAGAAAATTCCTATCTTTTAGGAGCTAATTTCCTCCAGGATTTCACAAGGAAATAAGACTTGGCAGGGGCCCTGAATTGGCTAAGTGTTTGCCAGAGCAAGACAGTCAGTAGGAGAATAGGTTTACTGTATAGGGTGTGCTTCAAGATCGAAGCAAGACATTGTAATAGTTTCTTATTATCATCTGATTAATGAAAAAAAACAAAGGGGTTTTTCCCAGTTGGGTTCCCCTATAGATCATTGTGTTATTGTGGTGTTTTAAAGGATGGATTTTTTTGCATGTGTTTCTATCGTGTGTTTTCCTTTCCGCGGAATAGTAGAAGAAATTTATGTCTCTTGATTTCAATTCGATTTTATTAACAACTAAAAATTTTGAGTTATTTCTACATGGTATCAAAGCAATGGAAGACTACATAGAAACCTAATTCCAGATCTTCTCTCATATAAATTTCGATTGGCAGAGTTTTTAGTGCATATTATCTTCAGTGCAGGAAAAATTTCTTTAAATGGATTGAGGCTTGAGTATGCATTGGAGGGCACCTCAAATTTTTGTGCTTGGAAAGACATGATGGAAGTTGTCATGGATGATAATAGAGTATGGGAATATACAAAAAATGATATTCCAAAACCAACAACATTAAATGCACAAGAACTTTCTCAATGGAAGAAAAACACAAGAAGAGCTAGGAGGATTATTCTGGAGGGTGTTAGAGATCATGTGGTTTTGAACTTGCATGGAAAGGAGACTCCTTTTGCAATGTGGAAAACTCTCACAGATCTATTTCATAGTAGCAGTGATGCCTAGAAATTGGTATTGAGAGATAAATTCAAGAGCATTTGAATGCTGAAAAATGAAACCATTCCACAATACCTCTCCAGATTCACTCAGGTTCGAGATGAACTTGGAGGAGTAAGCGAAAATGTGACATCATCTAAACTTGTGAGCTTAGCACTCCTTGGCCTTCCGAAATCTTGGCACAACTATCAATATTCAGTGAATGGAAGAAACAAGCTACCAAATTGGAATTGACTTTGGTCTAATTTGGTGCACGAGAAGATTAGAAGAAACACTAGAGATGGTGTCACATCCGTTTCAGATGAGGAAGAAGATTGTGCTCTAGTTGGCAAAGGAAAGAACTCCAAAGGCATGAAGGCGAGGTAGAATCCAGCTAGAACCATAGCAAGAAGAAAGACCTTATCAAAATTAATTGCTTTCATTTCCATGAGTATGGACACTATGCAACCAAGCGTTCACATAGGAAATCCAATAAGGAGCCTGCAGCAGGAGCAAGAGGTGAAGCACTTGCCTCACAATTCGAATTAGACTTCACCCTAATTTCATGTATAGCCAACACTGTAATGGGGAGTGTGTGATACCTATATTTAGACAACTCATTTCATATGAAAAGATGCAAAGATTCTTTAGTAGCCTAGAGGAGAAGGATCTCCATATGCATATAAAACTTGGGGACGATGGGAGATACAGTACCAAAGGAATTGGAATTGTGACCTTTAATAGGGAGTTTGACTCCAATATTCATCTGAAAGATGCCATGTATGTACCTGGGTTGAAGAAGAGATTCATATTTGTTGTTGTATTGGAGGACAGAGGCTATGATGTTGTTTTCAGTAAGGGGAAATCCTTTCTGAGACATGTAGCTACCAGGCAAGTGAAACAAATTGGAGTTAGAGTGAAAAATGTCTACAAAATTGAGGTGAAATCTTGCACTGCACTGAGTAGCAAGGAAGAAAGGGTACAAAGTCGAGATGTTGGAGAACTCTGGCACAGGTGCATGGGATACTTACACCATGGAGCCTTAAAATCCATGCAACAGATTACCACCAGTCTCTTGAAATGCACCCTTTACCAGCATGATGTCTGCAAGGGATGCACATTGGGGAAATAGTCAAATCCACCTTCCAGGGCTAAGATAGAAGAGCGAGAGCAATCTTGGAGTGAGTCCACTCTGATTTATGTGGACCATTTTCTATATCATCTACATCAAAACACGTGTTATGTGATCTTTGTTGATGACTTTTCTATAAAATGCTGGATTTTCTTCATGCAAAAGAAGGATGAAGTTTTCTCAAAATTTGTTGAATTCAAAGCAATGGTTGAAAAGGAGACTGGTCAAAAATTGAAAGCCCTGAGAAGTGACAATGGAGGATAATTTGTTTCTAACACATTCAAGGACTTTTGTGCTAGAGAGAGGATTATAAGAGAACAAATAACACCCCATAATCCACAACAAAATGGGATGGTTGAAAGGAAGAACATAAGCATAGTGGGAGCAATAAGAGCCATGTTGAATGATCAAGGATTGTCATTACATATATGGGAAGAAGCACACAACACCACAATTTATTTGTAGAACAAGAGCCCTCACAAAATACTTGGCATGATCACACCCAAAGAAACTTTCTCTGGGCGGAATTCAGATATATCTCATTTTTTAATTTTGGAGCTAATGTGTATTGTCATGTCTCCAAGGATATCAGGGAGAAACTTGAGCCTACAACTGAGATGGGAGTCTTTGTAGGATACACAGAGACATCACATAATTATAGGGTGTATTTTCCTTCACTCGGGGTAATTAGTGAGAAGAGATGTCAAATTTGATGAGGAGAAGGCCATGAGATGCTCTCTAGAGTGAGAGTTGAGTATCCCACCAGAGGAAGAGCTTATAGCTCCAAAGGAGGAGCCTCAGACATAGCTTCAGGATGTTGTGGAGTAGGCACATGTGGAGGAGCAGACAAGAGGCCGAGTAGAGGCACCCACTCAACCAAAATCTTCCAAAGGGGAGGAAGAGAGAAGTTGAAAAATTGGTACAGGATTCACAAGAGCATGTGGGAGCTCCTACATCTCAGCGTAGGAAGAGGAGGTCACCAGACAGGTACACTAGGTATATGGATCTCATGACAGAACTCATTGAGTCAAAGCCTTCTTCATTTGAGGAAGAATTTTTTCAACCAGTATGGGTTGATGCCATGGTGGAGGAGTATGAATCCAGCATGATGAACAATGTATGGGAGGTGGTGCCAAGCCTAGAGAACAAGTTAGTGGTTGGTTCCAGATGGATCTACAAAGTGAAGCATGTGACTAATGGGAGCATTGAGAAGTACAAGGTCACATTTGTGGCTAAAGGCATATCTCAGGTGGATGGAGTTGACTATGAGGAACCTTTTGCCCTAATGGCAAGATATTCCTCGATTAGAACCATTCTAGCATTAGTTGTGTAGACGGGGTGGAAGATCCATCAAATGGATGTGAATATTGCCTTCCTCAATGGCGTTGTTGACGAAGAAAGTTACATATATCAGCCAGAGGGATTTGAGACATATGATAGGGAGATACATGTGTATAGACTCAGGAGATCCTTGTATGACCTCAAGTAGGTGCCCCGAGCATGGTGCACTTGGATCAATACATATATCAGTGAATTGGGCTTCACCAAAAGTGAAGTAGATTCCAATCTCTATCACATTGTGGTAGATGGCAAGTTTCTTATCTTGGTGTTGTATGTTGATGACTTGATACTTACAGGGGATGAAAAATTGATCCTCTCTTGAGAGGAGAACCTTGCAAGAGAATTCAAGATGAAGGACATGGGATTGATGCATTACTTCCTTGGGCTAGAAGTATGGCAAGCATTAGAGGAAATTTCAGCCTAAAAGTGCCCATGAAATATTCATGTAATTTCCATGTCATAATATGTAAACCAATCAAAATCCTTTAAATTTAAAAAGAGGAACATGTAAATATTATGGAGGGAAAAGAAGAAAAACTACTTTTTAAAATTGTATTTTTCGATTATCTCCTTATAAGTTTACTCAAATTTCAAGTGTAGACACTCATTGGATGCAGAATTAAATGCCACATCCAATGAGTACCCATTGTGCATACTTTTCAGAAGACACACATTGCTGAAAATTGAAGATACATTAAAAAAAAATGTGTTGAACATGCTTTTTTAATGTATCTTCAATTTTTATCAATGCATGTCTTCTCAAAAGTATGCATAATGAGTGCTCGTTGGATGTGGAATTTAATTCCACATCCAATGAATGTCTACACTTTAAATATTAGTAAACCGATATGGAGATAAGCCAAAAATAAACAAAAACCCAAATCTGACTTTGGATAGGCAAAAATTGTTGACGGTTTTCTAACTGGGCGGAAAGAGATGATGGATAACATGTGACCAGCCGTAGTCTAATCGCAGGCTGACACACGGCGTTGATCCCCGGCGGTTACGGCTAGCAAACGGTGACGGTGCAATGAGCTACTATGTTCACATGCCGAGGTTTTCTCCCGATGCAGTTACAGTTAAAATTTCTGCGCAGTCAGGCCCTAATACCATTAACCCTGACGGTTTATCCTGCCTGCTCACATGGCACGCTACGGTTAGCTCCCCGCACGGTTTAGGCTAGCGTTTAGGGGTAATGTAATCCATTGTAATGTTTATTATATGGTTTATGTGTATTGTAATGTATTTACATGGCCCGGGAGGATTTGTAGACTAGGTTTAATGTATTTAAATACATGGTGTAGTTTCTTGGTTAGGTTTTTTTAGGTGTTAGGGCTAGGACTTAGGTTATGTATTAGGGTTTTAATATGATGTTTTTAGAGTTTAGTCTTTTAGATTTTGTCACATGATCAAAAGAACTCCTTCTACAACAATTGTCACAATGTGACATAAAAACCCCACAAGACGACCTGTTCCATCCCTGACAACCAAACCTCGGCGGAACTGACGACAACCATATGTCGACAACCAGGTACATATCCTTCGAACACCATGAAAACCATTGACATCACGGGACAATGTGAACCATATACATTACTATCGAAACTGAAGATACCGTACACTGAATGCTGACAACGAATACTGGCGAAGTTGATAAAGTTCAAGACCTCGTCGACCATGATCATTTGAAGAGCATTTCGGCTTTGAACCACTGAAGACTCCACTCATGCTAGACTAACAAGATCCTCCTAGATCAATACATAACTCAAACCCCAACCTAATAATGTCACACTCTTATTAACACAGTTATATAGAACTCAACGATAAACCTTGACGCATGGGATTTGCTTTAAGTCAACGAATTTGATCTAGCTTGGATTTAGTTTCAATCATGTCAAAGTTCCATAGAATTGGCACAAAGTTGGATTACATGCCCTTGTTACAGTAACTTGGTCCTTTCATCATTCAGATCTTATTTCAAACTTTACCTCAAAAATTTGGAAGCTTGAACCTTAGATACAAGAAGCCAACTTCTAGGTCTCAACCTACCAAGCTGATGCAGGAAGTCACTCTTAGGTCATTATTATACTAGGTCTCAACCTAGCAAATAAGATCATATATAGTTGGATCAGAACAAAGGACAAGACTCAGATCATGATTAGAATCTCGCCATAGTGGATCCTCCTCAAGGTCTCAGTCTAGAGATGATCAGTAAGTGATCATTACTAGGATGGGCTATTGACCTTATGTTATATTTCAGTAGACTATGACTCAGATCAGGGAAGTTAGTTCTAAACTTCATAATACAGTGACATGGATTCAAATTTCCATGGGAACATAGATTTAGTCCTCCACATAGAAAAAACTTCCACCGGGACATAAAGTAGGTCCTTTGTTGTAGCATGAGATTGATCCTCTTCAAAAATATAAATTTAGGCCTCATAAAATTTGGGTCAAGAAACAATTGATTGACCCTTTGAATTTCGGGTCTTCAATAATAGCTCAAAGACTCAGATTCTCGGATCACAATGGAGACATTTAAACTCGAACCATATTGCCATATACTTTGAAGCCTTCTCCTTAGATGCCTTTGCATAGACCAGATCTATAAGATTATCAAAATAGGACAAGGGAGGTCCTTTATATGATGCCTCTTGAGGGGAAGGTCATAGCCTTAGTACTTAAAAATATGCCCAGAGTCTCACAGAAATAGAGATATACACTGGATGAATAGAGGCAAAGGAGTCTTAATTATAACATGGAGGCATATCTCAGATTACATGGTATGACAAGAGGATTAGGAGGCCTTGATTATTTTAAATGGTTGTAACAAAAATAAGCCTTAAAGAATAGGTCTTAGAGCTTGCATGCCTCAACTCCTTTGAATGAGCCTAGAACCTTGTTTGAACAAAGATATAGGAGGATCCGAAAGTCTCTTTCTTGAAGGATGAGGCACCTTAGATTTTGCGGATTTGAAGGCCGAAGATCATTTGAGGACAACGAGGGGATAAAAGGTCTAATGGCCGAGACCCTTGTATAAGAAACATGCCTAAGGACCTTGGCATTAGGACCTCAAAAAACTCGTACATACCTTAAGGATAAATTAGAGACTTGGCCTTAGAATCCTTGGTCTCATTCAGACTGCTCTTCGATGAAGATTCTTCAATGCCCCTCCAGCTATGATACCATGTTGATTTTAACTAGGGCATTGCTAGAATTAATTTTCTTTAACAGTTTGCAGCTTCAAATAATCATTACTAATTTTCATCTAACATTAAGCAGTTAATCATCCATTAAATCATGAAAGAGAAGTAAAATAAACCATGAAAACCTGACACAAGAGACACAGAAATTAGGCCTGCCACCTGAGGCCAGGGAAAACCCTAACCCAGAAAACTCTTCCTTATGAGAGAGAGAATTTCAAGATACATCAATACATTAGAGACATCATCAAGATAACCAAATCAATACCCAAGAATAAGAGATATCCCAAGCCATGTCCTATAGCCCTTCTCTAGATTTTCGACCTCTTTTCTCCTTCTAAAATTCATCCTCCTTTCCTTCCACAGAACTTGCTGGAGTAGACAGAAAAATGTGTGAAATGAATTGCCCAAGTGAGGAGGAGAGAATCACATATATAGTCTTCTTAAGGGGTCCAATGGGCGCCTCAAAGGGGATTGTAGGGTGTGAAAGTCCTGTGGTATGAGGAACCTGTTTTACACACACATTTGTTTGTTTATTATTGTTGTTGAATAATGAGAAGTGTAGAGACCATTGTTTCCTGAAGTCTTATGGTATCTGTGAATTTTTTTTATCTAAAACAATTGTGTTTACTCTAATTGGCTAAGAAGTTGGAAGTTGTTTGGGTGACTTTGACCATGCTGCTATACTTAATGAAGAAGATAGAAGGAAAGGCTTATTTAAGGCAAAGCACATAATCTGCTCTCTATGGGATTCTAAACATAGCCGTTTACTGTTTTCTCATAATCATTTCATTTACTATTGGAAGAAATCCAGGAGAGCACTAATTTTCATCTTTAAGTAATTTCAAATTCTTTCTTGATCATCCTACAACCAAAATTTCACTGTCAGTTCGATGTTGCCACAATCACAAGTATGTTCTTGCAACCTCAATTAAGAAAGGACATTAGTAAGGGGTTGAAGTTTATGCCCTTAACTAACCACTTTCAAGACTCACTCTCTCTATATAAAGCATCTACGTTGATATAAACATTAAGTGCACATCCAAGCAAATAAATAAATTTTAAAAATAGAACATCATTTGTAAAATGCAACAAATTAACCAGTCTAAAAGTGTATTGCATAATACTTATAGTTATATGAGACAAATGAATTGAATAGATAGCACCTGAAGGTATCTCAATCTCTGTTGAAAAAGGAGAACAAAACAAGCATTCCATAAAATAAGAGCATCACAGTGCAACCTTTATTTTTGATAATACAATATGTGTTCTCATGATCCGAATGTTTAAACAGAGAATGTTCCATACTTGTTAGACGAAGTCTATTGAGGGCCAATGGTCCAAACCATGTTAGGATTGTTAGAATCCAGATGACCTGGATCTACTCCTTGAATCTACTTTATGCTGTAATTGCACTGAGCAGTGCAGCGAAAAATCAATTGTTACTTCAGTGGATAAAAAGAAAAGTTCTCCATGTTCACAACCTTACATGGAATACAGCATGTCCAGTTAAAAGCTAGCGCAAAAATCCATGTTGCCGAATAGGGATCTCAAAGGCTGACATTTTTTTCCCTTGAGCAAATCCATTGCGATCAATGGTTACTTGAGAGATATCTTGCTCAATACAAGCTTTAATTATCTCTTCTCCAACATGCCGTGCAGCATCCTGATATTTATTAGAATCATTTAACATGTTAAGAAACTCTAGCATAACAGAGGAATACTTTAGTAGAAATGACATTTCAGCATATCTGGAATCTTTTAATCATATGATAGATGAAGGTGCTAACAGTCAAGGCCTTAAATTCAACCTCAATGACCAAAACATTTATAAGAAAGCTGATTCCAATATGAAACAAGATTGTTGGCGAACATATAAACAGGCTGCATTTTCGATAGATTGGAAATTAGCAAAATCAAGAAATCAGCATTTGGCATGCATCTACCCCATGCCAAATGGAATGTCTTAAATGGAAACCAAATAATTTTAGAAGTATTTCTACACATAACTGGATAATTTTATTGCATAACAATCTTTATTAGACTATATGGTCTATTTAATAAAGCAGTAATTTTAACCATGCATCGTCTTTCATGCTAAAGTAAATGTCCTTAATGATTGGATGCAAGGGGTTGTGTATATAATGCTTTCCTGCAAATGCATTTATCTAACTTTCCATTATCTTGATATATCACTAAGTTTTTTGTCTTTATACTTTTGACATATGATCATCCTGTTAAGTTGTCATGAAACAGCAAATCCTATCCAAAAGGGAAAATGCCATTTCTTTGGATAATTAAACAACTGAAGGGTCAAGCTTGTGGATTGAAAGTATTTGATAAAGGGCCAAATTTCCAAATGACATACAAGCATTATGAAATAATCTTCACAGAACAGATATATGATACAGGAGCATTGAGAATTTAAGAGGACCTTTCAGGAAAAGCTATGCACAAAATGTAAAACAATAGAGAGAAACCCATGTCTAAAATGATCATTGACTGTATGGAATGGCATTGGTTGAAGTATGGTGCTCCAGATAACCATAAAACAATACTATAGATCAATTTCTACGTTAAGAAACTAGCAAAGAATACAAAAGGTCATAAATGCAAAGTTTTCTTGTTACTTTACAAAACATTGAAGAAAGGAGGCAATCAATCAAACAAAGAGAAGCTAAAACTCCCTGTGAGATTATTGTTGAAGAGACAAAAGACCCCTTATATATTTTAGTTCTTGACTAGAAGCAATAAATAGACAACTAGAGGATGGCCTAAACAACATTATGTACATGTGCAGAACACAAGCAAAGGACACCTCCCAGTGCTAAGAGTAAAGACTACATCCAAGTCGATATGGGTTTGCAGTTCCTACACTTCATTTTGATCTAAAAGCTAGAATTAGGAGTTATGGCAAGACTAACAATAATAAATTCCTAGTAATGTGGAACAAAAGGTTTGTGAAGGAATGCTGAGTTGCTTAGGTCTTGTTATCACTAAGAACGAACTTCTCAAAGGTTCATCTTCGTCGATTTGGTATCAAAGATTCATGTATACATTACCACTTGATTCAGCATCAATGGTTCATGAATACAATTTGATTGATTCGCCATTGCAACTTGTGAGTGCTTTAGCCAGACTTAAAACATGGCCATAGATCATCATTCTCAAAGTTAGAGGTTAAACTCGTTTCTTGCATAAGATCTCTAGAGTAGTTATCCTCCAAGATCAATCCACATTCACACTAGTACAGAGTTTAACACCTTTTTTTTTTAGTTCAATGAGTTTACCATGATTGCATGTGACATGCAATACTTGGTATGGGAAAGAGGGGGCTTTAAAAGGGTGATTTGTGATTTCCGAGAATTGTCATTTTGAGAAATTTATATTTTAGAAAAGTTCATATTCTTGGGCATTGATCATACTTCTTGATGCCCTTTTATGGAGAAGTGAATATATTCAGTTTTGGTGATCAAAGAACATGAAAATTTCGAGCCAAACTAGGTCAAAATAAAAATAAAAATAAATCTTTCTGGAAATTGATCACATTTTTGGATACCATTTATGGAAAGGATGTGTGCAAATATTAGTGATGATCACATAACAAAAAGGTCAGGTCAAAATTAGCATTTTTGCCAATTCTAAAATAAACAGGTAAAGTGAGATTGTTTTCTAGTAGTTGAGATGGATTTCACTTTTCAGAAGATACTAAGCACTTTGTTATTTTTGGATAGTCTATTTTAGGAGAGGAGAGAAGCACTTCAGTCTGCTCCTCTCTAGTTTATCTTCGGCATGTTCTTTTTCAATATGCTTTTTGAAGCCTTATCCATTGTGTTTATCTAGATCTTATCTTCTTTGTTTTGAGCCATATTACGAAAATTGAATACCAAAGAAACCAAACAAGAACAAGAGTAAACTTGAAAGAGAGAAATACTTCTTGGATAATAATAAGAAGTGAACCACCATCTCTTATAGCAAAGGAAAGGAAAACCTTAGATGCATAAATCCTAAAATGACTTGTGTACTTTCAGTCAATAATACAACACTAAAGCATAAAGTAACTTTATTATTATGAGGTGTTACACCTCAAATTCTTTGCACTGTACCCTATATTTTTTTTGTCAGATGTGACCACCATGATGAGCCAAAAGTGTGATGATTTTGTTGTATTCAGCCCACAAGGGTTGATTAATTGGTAACCAAAATCCCGTTTGCCAAAGAGTCGTGGCAGGCCCTTTTAGTTCACATTCTCAAGGTGCTTGGTTTTATTGCTCTGGCTGACTATCCCTTGATGGTGGCAACTCCCACCAAGTTGAGCATTTATGTCCTGGTAGGTCTTCGAGCATCTTGAGAGGGGTCTACCAAGATACAATGTTTATGGGAGTGCCTAGCTACTCACTTATTTTACTTGCTATGTAAAGGTGATTGGGCTTTGTAAAGGTCACACCCATTGTTTAGCACACCTATTTTACCCCACATGGACCCCTTGTCTCTTATGTGTGTACCATACTTTGTCCATAAGCCTTTGAAGGTGATTTTGCACATGATCATTTAGTTTCACATTTGCCAAGTTCGTCTTATAGTTCTCAAGGCATTGGTAACAATCTCTGAGGCACAAATGGTCTACTTGAATCCACATGGACATCCTTAACACATGCCATGTGCAAGACCCTAGAGTGCTCTTCCCATTTGGCATGTTTTGAGTTGATTTTTATATTTGAGGGCCAACCTACATGTGTGATCACTTATGATAGTCTTGGTGTTTCTTTTGAGCATATTATGATGTGGAAGGGTCACTTGAGTGAGGTTCTAACATGAATATATGACATGGCACTCATTAAAATCATTTTGATGATGTGGAGGTCATTCAAAGACATGATTTGAGGACTTATGAACCCAAAATAGAGGACCCATCTGTTATTTCGCAGCTCAGGGACAAATTCCCTCCTTTGGACAATCTTCCTCATCAAGAAAGACCCCTCCTAGCCCTTGGAAGAATTTAATTTATTTAAGGAAAAATATAATTTTATTATGGAAACCCACATGTGCACAAAAGGACAGGCCGGCCCTAAAAGGAAATTGGACACCCCTGGATGGCCATAAATACAAGTCAAGTGACCCTCATTTGGACATCATAATCGATCGTTCTTCTTCTCTCTTATTTGGTTTTGGCTCACACAAGGCTGAAATTGGTTCGAGGGCAAATTCATTCGCACAGGTCCAAAATTGCAAGGTCAAAGCTCACACATACAGATTAGGGTTTTTGGTTCGCAACCGCAGGGTTGCCACAGGACATTTTCACTGCAACCGCATGCATGCAAGCCTCTACATGCGGTCGAAAGGCTTCAGCCACACACATGATTGTCAGCTCCGTGCAGCCAAGACTCAGGTTTCTTTTCCAAAAATTGACCGCAGATTTCAACAATTCACTGCAGATGTTGACAGTTGACCATAGGCTTCTGCAAATGTTGACAGTTGATCGTAGGATTCTGAATCATGATTTTGATTAGTATTATTGTTCGGTTCATCTCTGGGATATAGTTTTGTTGGTTTCGCTGGGTAGCCTTGTGAATGAAGAATTGGATTATTGTACTCTCTCTTTGCTGAAATTTTATGACAATCTAATAATAAGAAGAATTTGAAAGAGTTTTCCCCCTTGTGGGGTTTCGCCCTAGTCTACGACCAATCCTAGTGTCTCTATGTGTGAATGTTTTTCTTCTATTGTTCCTTTATGTCCAGCTACATTGATGATGATATTGTTCATTCTATATAATTGCATATGTCATTAATGACGTTATGATGTTGTGGGGTGAATTCAATATGTAAATAATGAAATGCAATTATCAAAGCAAAGAACAATATAACCCTAAAAAACATTAACATGGACGCTTTTCCTCATAGAAGACCCTCATTGCCCTTGGAAGAATTTAATTCGGTCAAGGAAAATATATATTTTTAATGAGAAAACCCTCATGCACAAAAGTACAAGTCGGCCTAAAGGATAAATTGGGTCTCCAAAATCACATATAAATACAAGTCAACCTCATTTGGACACATCACACACATCTTCTTCTTCTCGTGGAGATTTGTACAAGTTTGAAATTGCAAGTCTTCTTTCACATGTATGAATAGGAGAGAGAAAATTTTATATTGGGCAGAAATTTGTCTTTGACCAGCCTTGAACCAGTGTTGACCTTTTGGTGTTTGGGAGTATTTTGACTTGGTTTGACTTCTATTGTAGCGGCTGCAACAACCTCCAAAATTTTGGCCTGCATCCAATTTCAAAGCCTTCCTTAGGTTTTTCCTTGAAGTTTGCTGGCACTCGGGCTCATCCCATGAGCTCGTGTTGAGTCTTTGCACCCTCCTCGCTTGACCGTTCATCGGACATCTTTTTGCATGTTGGTCACAATGTCATGCTTTCAGGCTTCAACCATGTTCTAGCTATGCACAAGGTCTGTCTTCGTGTGTACAAGTTGTATTCGCTATGTAAACATTTGTCGCACTCAGACACGAAGTTGTATGCACTGTCGCGCAAGTGTCATCAGAGTTGTTCAACGATCTATCACAAGTGTTGCACTTGTCGCTCGCACCGTCAGTCAGTCACACTGAATGTATGTTGTCTTGATGGTTCGAGGCATCTTGTCATCAAGTCATGTTGAGTGTGTGTTCACAAGGTCATGCATGTATGAAGTCACTCGTTCACACACTTAGTCATTTTGCTGAAGCCATGTCGACTGGACCAACCCCAACAACCAGACCTCTGCTCAATTGCACTGCGCAATTTCAACCCTCAGTGAACATGTACTATTGCCCAAAATTGCACAAAGCTTGAGGCTACCTCCTAGGCAGTCTACACTACACAATCCTAGAATCAACTCGATTGACTATCACCCAGAACATCGTAGAAGTTTCCCAGCAAGCCATCTCAATCTGCGCTGCCCACAAGCAAATCAACCAAGCCTCCAGCTGGTCAACCAAAGAGTTTGACCGGGAAGTGACCCCGAGCCTCACTCCAAAAAATTGTGCAGAAGCTGCCAAGCATGCCTGCTTCCGTTGACTGAAGAAACTGCACAGACATGTCGGACAGACACCCGCTGTCTGTCACTGCACTGCCCTAAAAAATTGCACAATTTTTCCAGCCAGTCACCTTGTCAATTGGCCTACTGCTCATCCTGAAAACTATGCAGTTTTCATGAGTAGTCTCCCAGCTGCCTAGCATCCCGCTCAGCTCAGAAACTACGCAGGGATGTCTAGTAGGCCAGCCTCCCAGCTCTACGTAGCTTTTGCCAGCAGCCTCCCGCAACGCGCTGCCAGCTCCCTAGAAAAATTGCACAATTTTTTCCAGCAGCCTCTCGCAGCCCGCTGCCAACTCCCCAGAGAAATTGTGTAGTTTTCACTAACATTCTACCTCTGTTGCTTGCACTGTCTCCTTGAAAAAATTACGCAGATCTGCCCTCCAGCTGAGCCAGATCCCGCAGATAGTCACTGTTGATCCAGATTGCCCATCTCAGCCTCCCAATGACCTCTACGCATTTTTCATGGACAGTGCCCAGAGCCCGCCTCTCGAGTTGAAATCTACCTTGCATAGTCGCAGAGCCTTGTCGACTCTCCCAATCACCTGCATCTGAAAGCGAAAGTCAATGCATAATGGTAAACTAGGAGATTTATGGATTTGATGTCATCTCGTCATGAGTGATTGCAGATACAGGTACATGGATGAGACATGGCACAACAACGAATGGGATGAACAAGGAGCGCATGCAAGGAGACTTGTTAGCGAATGGACGAACACATGAAGCTTGCCAAAGCACAAGCAAACACCAAGACCATCGAAGACTCCGCGTACCTTGCCATGTGGAGGTGAAGCTATGATACACCAAGAGCACATCCATCAATCAGCAGCACTGCAACTCGACATGCACACCACCACCAGCATGAACATACTAGCTCCGTTGTGTCGAGTCATGTCATGAGTCATCTCAGCCACATCACTACTGTGGGCCACATTGTTGTAATCAATGTAATGTAACGTGGAAATCCAAGAGACCCACATGTAAATCTGAAGAGTCATGTAAAGTTGAAGAGTCATGTAAGTCAAACAGTCATGAGGGAACTCGAACAGTCACAAGGGCTAGTTTTACCCTTGGCTATAAATACCCCTCATTTGTATATGCAAAGGACTTTTCACCTTGGCTCCACCCACATAGCATTGAGAGTCTGTAATCTTTTCTTTGAGGAGCGAGTAGTGGCTCCAACGCCCCGCTATTGGGGTTAGCGATGTAATGGTGTATGGATGTGTCTTGGAACTTTTGATTAATTCAAAGCCTTGTAAATAGGCTAGCACGTTTTCACACATGTATTGTATTCATTTGTAAGATTATTCTTTGGACGCTTGTAATGCATGTTGCTTTAACCTATATTAAGACAGCTAAATTATTTCGGTTGTTTTAGTAAATATGCTATTGGAAATGTGTCGTATCAATTGTTAACGATGTCTCGCCCGTGTGGGCTATCTCGCCGAACACTTGACAGATTCATTCTTGTAAATTTGTTATAATGCTCATCGCACTCGTGTGGACTATTCCATTGGGTGTTGTACGTGTTATCTGTTCACCTTGTGTTTGTAACTGTCACATCCGTGTGGACTACTCCACTAGAAGTTGCGCATGTCCTGTTGTGTTGTGTGTCTCTAGCAGAGTTGGGACTATTCCCTTTCAACGAGAGACTCACTTCCACCCTCTCCCTCTGTAGTAAAAGAACTTTGACACAAGCAAGACCAAGCACTCACCAGGCACGTGAACCTCACTGTTCGAAGACAAAGAAAACGACTCTCACATGTTAACAAGCAAGAGCTAAGGCATATCTTTATGATAATGGCAACTGGGCCATCGTACCGAATGGACTCCTACACCAAACAGTGTGAGGTCTAGTTGGGACTTCATACTGGGGAGATCCCTTGGATGTTGGCGGGTCCAGCACCATCAACATTTCTGGCGCTAGAAGGAGGGCCAGATGACAAGCTGAGCCTATTACATCTGGTTTGAATCTCTTACCAAATGGATCATACACAATTCGTGCTCCTAGGGTGTTTCTCTCATTTCTCCCTTAATCAACTATCAATCCCCGATGAGCTTCTCAATCACTTGTCCTTGTTAATGTTTGGGAGTGAGGACAGAACATCCATAACCAAGCATATTTATGATTTTCTTCATTTCTGTGAATCCCATGAAATCGATAGTAAAGAGCTTGTTTGAATTCTTTTCTTCGTCACCCTTGAAGGTCGTGCTAATCGGTGGTGTCATACCCTGCCACCTACTTTTGTCCATTCCCTTCTCACTCTCCTCAAGGAGCTCCATCAAGCCTTCAATAAGTGTAACCACCAAGATGTCTATGAAAGAATCTCTCACTTAAGAATGAAGCCTGGCGAATCAGTTGAGGACTTTTCTACCCGCTTCCTTCACCTTTGTCACGAAATTCCTGAATGGTTTGTGGACTTTAACTTCATGAGCCAAGAGTTGAAATGCTTGGTTCATGTCTCCCAAAACAGTGAACCTCTTGATTTCCCTTCTTCCTCGACTCGTGCAGATCATGAAACCCCTCAGTTTGCAGAGGAGGAGCCCAACAACTCGTTTGTTCTGTGTCCTCCTCCCTTTCCGGTCTTAAAGAGGGTGCCCCCTCGCAGTGGCCACGAAGCTAAGAAATATGCGCAGATGGTGCCCCCTTGCAGCGGTCGCAAAGCTGAGAAATTTGCGCAGCATGTTCCCAACCCATCTTCTCAGCCGTCTCCCATTCTCATGGAATAAATTCCATAATGGCTCAGAAAGCCTATGGCAAAGATTCATTCCTCCATTCTACAAGAGGACATCATGTAGGAATTTACAGGGTAAGTTCCTCAGACAGAACACCAGAAGGACACCGCTCACAAACAGATCACAGATCAATACACCAGTATTTTGACGTGGTTAAAACCCTCAGAGAGGGAAACAGTCCACGGCCTGCGCCAACGTGGCTACTACAGGCAATTTATTAATAAAAGAATGAAAATTTACATAAGCTTCTCTCATGCACGGTTAACCTACAAATGACCCTCCATGCGCTTTAAATAGAATTCATGGACCAATCGGGTGTCAAGCCACGGATCAAGTGTCGGTAATACCGAGGAGAGAATGAACCGTCGGATCACTACATATCGTGACCGTCGGATTGTAAGTTACAAAATGTACAACGGTAAAGAAACACACTTTACCTAACTCTATACCTAACTCTATACTAGACCAAGTTGAACTTAACTATTTCCTATGTGTCGGAATATCCTAACATCCCCCCTTAAGAACAACTTGGGATAGGATTGAAGGATTTACCAATATGACACAATAGGAGAAGGAAGGAGGCACTAGAGCCTATCCCCCCTTAGTGACAACTTCTTGAACTCCAACCATAAATCGAAGTTTAGTAAACTTCACCTCTGTGAGAGCCTTTGTAAAGACTGCAACTTGATCATCTGTTGAACAATATTGCACTTCAAGAACATGGTCATGAATGAGCTCTCTGATGAAGTGCATGTGAAGTTCAATGTGTTTGCTACGCTGATGCTGAACTGGATCTTTGCAAAGCTGAATGGCACTTTGATTATCACACCAAAGTGTCGTCGGACGCTGCTGTTCAAAGCTCAATTCTGATAGGATCTGACGAAGCCACAAGGCTTCCTTACTAGCTTCTACGGCCACACGATACTCTGCTTCTGCTGACGAAAGAGAAATGGCAGCCTGTTTCTTACAAGCCCATGTAATAGGTCCTGAACCAAGAGTGAAGACATAACCGGCAGTAGACTTCCGATCATCAGGGTCACCAGCCCAATCAGAATCAGTGAAACCAACTAATAGAGGAGTTGCTTTGGCACTGTAATGAATCCCAAACTGTATTGTACCTCGAACATAACGAAGTATTCTTTTAGCTGCTTTCCAATGACTTTCACGGGGGTTTTGCAAAAAACGAGCAACAAGGCCAACAGCAAAGGAAAGGTCAGGACGAGTATGGGTTAAATACAAGAGTTTTCCTACAAGTTGACGGTATAAGGTAGCATCAACTTCAGGAGAAGACAAGAGACTGAAAGTTTGACTCCAGACTGAAAGGGAGAAGGAGCTGGCTTACAATCTTCCATGTGAAAATGACGAAGAATATCACAAGCATACTTGGACTAGGAAAGGAAAATACCCTCCTTGGATTGCAAGACTTGAAGACCGAGAAAATAGTGTAAGTGTCCTAAGTCTGTCATTTCAAATTTCTTTTTAAGGCTGGACTTCACATGGTTTATAAGGTTGGGATCACTACCAGTAAGAATAAGATCATCAACATAAAGAACAAGGATGATAAGAGAGTTGCCCACTTTCTTGGTGTAGACAGTATTGTCAGAATAACACCTAGAAAAGCAAGATTCTAAAAAAAAGCTATCCATTTTGGCATACCAAGCCCGAGGAGCTTGCTTGAGACCATAAAGAGATTTCTTAAGTCGACATACAAGGCTGGAGTCTGTTTGGATGAAGCCAATGGGTTGTTCCATATAGATTTCTGCATGCAAGTCCCCATGCAAGAAGCAGATTTAACATCCATCTGATGGACTTCCCATTTTAAAGAGGCAGCAAGGGAAAGAACAAGGCGGATAGAGTTCATTTTGGCAACAGGGGAGAAGGTTTCAGTGTAGTCAATGCCTTCAACCTGTGAAAAACCCTAGCAACAAGACGAGCTTTATGTTTATCAACTTTCCCATCTGGTCCATACTTGGTTCGGTAAACCCATTTACATCTAACAAGTTTGCGTCCCTTTGGTAGAGGAACAAGATCCCATGTATCATTTGCCAACAATGAATGATATTCTTCATTCATAGCTGCTTCCCAATGTGGATGGCCTGAAGCTTCTGCAAAAGTGTCAGGATCATGATTTACTGGAGCTTGAGC
>APFE030438803.1:159785-189106 GCA_000404065.3 Pinus taeda
GGATACAAGAGCCCTGGGTATGACAAGGCAAGAACCGTTGGACTTGATCATGAAAAAGCAAAAATATCACTTTTTTTTGAATAGAATGACAAGTTCTTGGACTGACCATGGGGTGTCCATTGTATCTGATGGATGGACAAATGTAAAAGGCAAGCCATTGATAAGTATTCTTGCTGTGTCTGTTAGTGGTGCCATCTTTCTAACTGCACATGATTACTCAGACAAGTTCAGGACTGCCATCAACATTGCAGAAGCATTACTTGAAACAATTGACCATATTGGGCCATACAATGTCATCCAAGTCATCAATGATAATGCTGCTAATTGTAAGGCAGCAGGAGCAATTATTGGGGATACATACCCCAACATATTTTGGTATGGATGTTTGGTTCACACATTGAACCTTCTGATGCATGATATTGTCAAGAACAAAAATGCACAATACAAATGGATTGGCAAACAAATGATAAAATTTATTACAAATCATAGCAATATCCATGGCCTTTTCCGCAATCACTCGAGATTGGAGTTGTTGAAGATTGCGAAGACCATATTTGGTAGCTATTACCTCACCTTCAGGCGCCTTTTGAAGGTAAGAGAGTCATTGGCTAGCATGGTATCAAGTCCACATTGGTAGGTATTAAAGGAAAGGGCTACAAATGCAGATGACAGGCGAGGTTTTGAACTGGTGGAAGAGGCTGCTCTTGATGGTCAGTTTTGGACAAGTGTGAAGCATGTATTGGATTTCACCAAGCCCATTTATCAGATGATTTGGTTTGCAGATACAAACAAACCAGTGATTGGCGAGGTGTATGGGTAGATGGATACCATGTTGGGGCAAATAAAAGATATTGTTCATAATAGAGATCCCGACTTGTACAAACTGATACATGATTGTGTGTGTGAACGGTGGAATAAACTTAATCTTCCACTACATTGCTTGGTGTATATCCTTACGTTAAAATAGTAAATACTACTCTACATCTTGGTTGGGCCAACCTACACCAGGGGGTGGGATTAGGACCAAACCCCATTTAGATCCAGAGGTAACTAGTGGATATTTGCAAGCACTGGAAAAGTTGATACCTAACAGGGAGGAATGTGCAGCTGTGCGCCTTGAAATAGGCAAATATTTCAGTGGCACTGGTTTGTTCGGTAACTTCCACGCAATGGACAACAGAGATAGATTTGATTCTCTCACATGGTGGGAAACATATGGCGGCCATGGACCTTTGACAAAATTGGCAAAAAAAGTTCTTTCACAGGTTGTAAATACTTCTTCTGCAGAGAGGTGTTGGAGCACCTACAGCTACATACATAATGTGAAAAGAAACAGACTCAATGGTTTATGTGCACTACAACTTGAGGTTGTTGAGTCATTACTGTGAGTAGGCTTATGAGGATCCCACATTTAAAATTTGGGACAAGCACCCAGAGGATGACAATTTTGAGGATGGCATTGTACATCTTGAAGAACTGGAGGAGGAACTTATAAGGGATGAAGATGAAGCAGTTGCAGCAGCCATGCCACCTCCACCTCCACCATCTACTAGTAGCAGTGCTCGAGTTCCGAGTCTTGTTCCTTTGCTGTCGCCACTTCCATCTACACCCTCACGTGGAGGTTCTAGTTCTGGTCGTCGATCTGTGCGAGAGACTCCTAGAAGACCACCACGACCTGCTTATACTCCTGGAGACTCTCGTGGCAAGGGCCACATGTAGATTTACAATTTACTTGTCTTTTCTAGTTTCTATTAGACTTTAGTTTTCATAATTGTTGAGTTTTGAGTCCTTGACTCTTGACTCTTGACTCTTTCATATCATAATGATATTTTTTGTAAACAATATATCACTGTGACAATGAAAATTTGAAGTTTGAAGTTGGGCCTTGGCAATTATAACTCATTGGTAATGATTGTGAATTATGAATATGATGCTTCGTGAAAGACTAAAGTTGTTTCATTTCATTTCATTATTCATGTTTCATTTTATAAATTTATAACATTTCATATCATGTTAACAGTTAGAAGTTAGGACTTAGAAATATCTAAGATATTACTTCTTGTAATGGTTAAACTTAGCTTACAAGTACCTGTACAACTTTGGTGATCAATGATGATAAATGCTATTGAATTTCAATTTTAAAAACTTGAAGTTGAAACTTTAAGATTGAATGTGATGAATCATGATTCATGAGACTCAATATGTTGCAGTTGTGATATGTATTTTACTATCGTGTGGACATGGTTGATGACGATTATAATTTCTAGATGATTGATGTGATATGGTTCAATGATCAATCTATGTTTTTTTTATGTTTTTTATGTCTAATTCATCATTCTACATGTTTTTGTTGACATATATGTATCAAAAATTAAAAATATATATATATTTTTAAAAAATCGCTCCCGGATTCGTTCCCAAACCGGGAGCTTCTAAAAATGGTCTCTCCCGCTCCCGCTCCCCGCTTCCGCACCCGCTCCCGCTCCCCGCTTCCGCACCCGCTCCCAAGTAACATAGGCCGGATGATCAGAGTAATACTCAGTGAGGAGTATTGCTAGAGCACTGTCCTTGCTAAGAGGGAGTGTTGATTTGTGGTAGCATCAGATATACTCTAGCCACGAAATTTGGTAGAGAGGTTGGGGCACATGAGATCTCCAATACCCAGAAAGAGTTTGGGCAAATTCTAAACAGTTTAGGAGATATTAAAATAATTAATATTTTTAATGGAGCCCCTAAGTCTAAACTTAGGGAAATTAAAATATTAATGTGGATTAATATAAAGTTGTGTTGGAATGGTCCAAAAGACATGGATCAAGCTAGATCTAATCTTAGCTGTCGATTAGGGACTTACTCTCGGTCGTTGATATGTCAACGAGAAAAGTATAAGAGGAGGCTTGAGGGTAACTTGGAGAATACACCAGAGTGATCAGTCATTCTATTCTCTAAAGTGGGGTTTGCTAGGAGAGATAGAATCAGTGATCGAAGTTGCAGCTAAGGGGCATTGAGTATAGAGAGACAGAGAGGCAGAGATAGTGTCGGGAGAGCAGCGCGGGAGCCAGAGAGAGTGATGCAGTAGCAGCCAGGGCTCACGCAGGGCCACGCAAAGCCAGTCAAGAGTTGCGCAGTGCTTCAGAGAGGCCAGCATTGCTGACGTAGAGGTCCATAAGGTTGATGCAGGGCCTCCTGAGGCTGACACAGGCCCATTCAGGGTGATGCAGGGCCAGCGCTGGGCAGAGAGAGGCTGACACAGTCCAGAAAGGCAAACATTGGGGTTTCTAGGGCAGATTGGAGCTGAGGAGCTGTCGGGAGGTTTATCAGGGGTTTCAACTGGGACATTTGTCTCAGACTGAGAGGTACTACTGCCAAGGAAATTCTCTATTGGGTAAGCCACATTTGGCACCCAAATTGTACTCTGAAATTGCTTAATAAGAAAACCCTTAGATAGCTGCACCGATTTTCCCGCATTGGGTTTTTCCGAGGAAATTGGTCCAAAAATAACGGTGTCATTTGGTGTGATCGTTTTTGTTTCCTTCAGTGGTTGATCTGTAATATGTTGAGCATGCACTAGTGTTTATTTTCAGTATTTACATTGTAAATAACCTGTTAAGTAACTAAACAAGTAGGTAGGAATAAATCAGTAAAGTGCATGGAGGGTTTCTAACTGGTAGACTTAGACAATCTAGTGTTGAAGTCTTGGTGCAACAGTGGTCCAGTTGTCTTGAGATAATCTGGTGTTGAAATATTGGTGCAGTGCAGAAGTCATGGTGCAAACTTTGGTGCAGACCTTTGGAGGTAACTTGAAGTAATCTTTGGGACTAACCTTGGACCAGATTTGAAGAAGGTGCAAAACTATTATTAGAGTTGGTGCAGAACTTGTTGTAGTTAATTGAAGGCACATTGAAGTGTTGTATTGAAGATCATAATGCATTGTTAATGTCATCGTGAGGTAACCTTGAAGATTTTGTTTGGGTGAAATGAAGAGTTGTGGTGATAGCTTCATGAGAAGACAAAGTTGTCATTGATAAGCTAAGTGTCTTGGAGGAGGCATTGCTAAAGATAGACAAGGGTCATTGAAGAAGACATTGGGAACCATGAAGAAAAACCAATAACATCTTGATAAAGTGAAGCTAAGGGTTGGAGCCCAAGAGGTTGGAGCCTCGAAAAGATAAGGTTGGTGCCTTGGAAGATAGGGTTGGAGCCCTAGAGGATTGGAGTCCTCAAAAAACCAGGTCTAAGGCTGAACCAAATATAGGGTTAGAGCCCTTGAGGTTGGTGCCTCAAAATTGACAAGTTGGAGCCTTGGAATGTCCAAGTCGATGATGGGCACATTATAGGTTGGAGCCTAGGGAATTGAAGATTGGTGTCTTCATCTAGGGTTGAGGCCCTACATATATTGTACTTGATTTATTGTAAAGAAGAAATTAATAAAAGCATTTATTCTTATTGTTCATTTTGTGTTCTAAATATAAGTGATCTAACTGGTAAAAGTAACAATTGAAAAGAAATATTGATTCACCCCCCCAGCATTTCCAACAATTGGTATCAGGGCCACTACCTCCACTCAAAGCCTAATACCTTGAAGGTTGATCATTAGAAAACAAATGGTGAAGCCAAGGAAGAAAGTCTCCAATCCTCCTAAAGTTGTGTCTCCCTCAACCACTGAAATTGAAGTCAATCAATTTGTGAAGGCTCCATTGTTCAATAGAAACTTTGATATATGGGAGGCAAGAATGAGGAATTTCTTAAAGACTCAAGGCATTGAAGTCTAGAAATCGATGATTGTTGATAGCATGATGGATGGAGAATCCAAGGAACATAATACAAGAGTAATCAAAGCAATCTTGAATGGGCTACCTGATTCTATGAAGGCCAATTTTGCAAAATGTTCGTCAGCAAAAGGCATATGGGATAAACTTCATGATCTTCACTCAAAAGGAGTGTTGACAATGATCTCTAGTCAAGAAAATGATGGAAAACAAGAAGGAAATCCAAAGCCCATCAAGGAAGCTGAAGATAAGAGTGATAACATCAAGGCTAAAGAAGACCTAGAAGATGAAGAAAATGAAGAAGATCACCTCACTAAACTTATGGCTGCCATAGAAGAGATTAAGAATTTGAAAAATGAAAATGAGGAACTTAAGAAGAAAGCGCTTGTTGGAAAGCGCAAGTTGGTGACCAGGACAAGAAAGGGAAGGAATTTGACCTTGTCAAGCTTCAAGTACAAGAAAGAGATGAGGAGCTCGCCAAGATTAAGGAAGAATTTCATCAAAACAAGAGAAAGCATCATGAAGAATTCATATCCATGACAAATCAATTGGACAAGGCAAAGAAACGAGAAGATACCTTGTCAAGCCACCTTGAACAAAGGCACAAGAACATGAACAAACTTGAAGCAGAGATTGGTCAATACAAGGAAGAGGTCTCCTCCCTTAGATCTCAACTAAAAGAAGCAAGGAAACAAGCATAAGGAGCTGAGAAGGTGATGGAAGCTTTGGCATTCATAGAAGGGCAAGTTGATGAAGCAGAAAAGGAGCGAAACACCATGATATGCCAACTAGAAGAAAAGGATGATGGCATCACCAAGTTAAGATCAGAAATCACTTCTCTTAAGGCCCAATCATGTGTAGCAACCAAGATGAAGGAAGAAATGGAGATCATTATATCAAAAAAGGATGAAGAATGTAAGCAAATGAAGGAAGAATTTGTCTCTCTTAAAAAGGAAGTTGACTTGCTAAATAAGAACTTGAAAAGTTCTCAAACCCTTGATGACATCATAAGTCATCAAAGCTCTCCCCTTGATAAATCAGGGCTTTGCTATGCAGGTGAACCTTCAAGCAAGAATTATGGAAACCCTAATGCTTCAAACAACAAGCATATGGAGAAACTTGGAATAAATATTGATGCTCCCAGTTCTAGCAAAGGCATGGAGAACAGTCAAGACAACAATGAAAGAAATCTGATTACAAGAAGAAATGCAGATGGTGTCGAGGATGCAAGAAGCAATGGTTATCATCAAAGGATCCCAAAACAAAATAGTACATCAAGAAAACTTTCTTCTCCCATGTACCAACTATATTTCTTGGTTATTGCTATTCTTGTACAAACTTTGGGCACATCGCAAAAGATTGTAGGGCATATCAAAAAGACAAATATAATGGTCACCGTCAATCTCCAAGAAGCAATTTCGCAAGAAGTCATTAATTTTTATTCATGAACAACATAGAGCGCTTCAAGTGTCATAACATTGGACAAATGGCACGTGATTGTAACTTGACTTGGGCTCCTACACAAGCTAGAACCATGCCAGAGAAGAAAGTTACACAAGTAGGGAGAAGGAAGCAAATACAATCCGAAAATCTCTTGACCTCTCCAGCCAACAACACATGTTGTTGACCTGAGCTTCAACAATCTAAGCATTTGCGGGGAAAACTCTGCCAAAAGGAAGATCATGCATATAGGTAGGGGAGCTTATGATGATTAGGCATTCTTGCAAAAGCTGTTCATAGATGGATCCTATGAAAACCTTGATGAGTCATATCTGAACATTCATAGATCATCTCTCAGGAACATTCCATTGAAGAACATAACCCATATTCATCCGATGGACTATTGTTAAGATCTCTTCCACTTAATCACTAAGCACCTAATCTTTCATGAGCTAGAGGAGGTCATGCAAACAGGGGGAGTTGGTTCATCACATGAAGGAATGTAACCACATCTATCATGGACCACATTCCCAAAAAGAAGAGCACCATGACAGGGGGAGTAGCGTACCCATCAAGATCTACTATTTGTGAAGAAAAGAAGCAGCTTAACAGGGGGAGTACTTGGGCACGCCATTTTCCATTGATGTCAAAGGAGGACAAAATGTTGAAAGGACAAGAATATTGCCATCAATGACAAAGGCGGAGAGTGTTAATCTAGGTTGTCATTGATGTCAATAGTTGATCGTTGATATAGCAGTGACTGGATCGCAAATATTCTTGCAGATGCCAAAAGATGACTACAACTCTTGTTTAAGTTGATGGATTGTCAATCATGCTTCTTGATCATGTCTATGATAAAAGACTACATTATGATTTATTTGGACCATGATGATGACTTAGGTGGACTACACTTGGAAGACCACCTATATGACATAAACATAATGACATGCCCTACCTCCAATAATCTTCATGATGACACCACATCATGACAAACCTCCAATAATGTTGAAGGAGACAAGGTCATTTAGAAGGCAATCAAGGACATAATTAAACCATAAAGAAGTCCTACACTCAAAGGCATTCTGCCTTGCCTTCATTTCTGCACTCATAAAGGACCAGTCACATTAAAAATTATTTTTCACCTCCTTAGAGGCAGAATCTCACCATGAGACCTTCACCATCTTGAAGAGCTTAAAATTTGCCTTTCCAAAGTGCTATTACTCAGCCCGAAACTCCAAGCAGTTTGGGAGAAATGAATTTTTGAAGTTAAGTTATTAATTCTGGACATGGAGACGACCTGAGCAAACCTAATTTGTCGACCAACAAAGAGGCGTGTATGTTCAAGGTTCACGTTCAAGAAGCCTATTAATAGGAGTTTCGAGCTCCTTGTTTGAATCATCATTTTTCACAGATCAGAAACACAAAAGTCTATTAGATGTTCACAACTCATGAACTGAAGGAGGTAGAATTGAAGACTTGTTTTGAGTTATGAAGACTGTAGCGCCTATAATATCTCGGACCTTACCTCTATCTGTCTCAGACTTGCTGTGATAAATTTCCTTCTGGAGCTTGGACTTCACCTTACCTTAGTCATTTGTGCAGACCTGTATATCCATTACAGTGATAGTGATCACCTTAGTAGCTCGGACTTCATTCTTGTGGAAGATTAGTGAGCAATCACCAGGACAACTCGGACTTCACCTCAGCTCGGACCTTCAAAAACAATGAAGAGCTTAGATCTATGATTATAGCTCACAATTGCATAGAACTATTGGAATAGCTCGAATTACTGCCTTAAGCTCAAACCCATGGAAGAGGTATATATATATAGAACTCGGACCTCAGCTCGGACTTAGTCAAGATTTGTGGCACAATGCTTGGATTTATGGGTGAACTGTGATCACAAACAACGTGGACAGAATAGTGACACTTGAATTTGTAATCAATACCTCGGTCTTGTTACTCTGCCTAAAGCTCGGATTTGTTGGAGGAAAAGTCTCAGATTCATAATTGTGCCCCTGTATCTTGTATAAACTTTGGACCTGAGAAGAAGACAAGGGGCTCAGATTTGTAGCTCAGACTAATACTCAGAACATTTGGACAATGACAGTTAAGCTCGGATCACAAACTTTATTCATTAATTCAAACCTGAGGTATCATATTTAGGCTTGTAGCAGCATATCAAAATTCGGATCAGTAAATTGGTGCAGCATGGTGCCAGAATATTATTGTTGAAGTTTTGGTGCAGAGAGGACATTGTTGAAGTTGTGGTGCTGAAGTCTTGGTGCAATGTTAAAGTCATAGTGCAAGAACATTGGTATAGTATTCATGAAGAAGTGTGGAGCATAACAGATGGTGCAGTATTGTATACAAATCCTTCTGTAGAAGTATTGGAACAGTTTGAATAGTGGTCTGGTGCAGTGTGGTGCAAGGACATTTGTAAAGAAGAATTGTCACAATCTAGTGCTGAATTCTTGGTGCAGCAGTGGTCCAGTTGTCTTGAAATAATCTGGTGTTGAAATATTGGTGTAGTGCAGAAGTCATGGTGCAAACTTTGGTGCAGACCTTTGGAGGTAACTTGAAGTAATCTTTGGGACTAATCTTGGACCAGATTTGAAGAAGGTGAAAAACTATTATTAGAGCTAGTGCAGAACTTGGTGCAGTTAATTAAAGACACATTGAAGTGTTGTATTGAAGATCATAATGCATTGTTAATGTCATCATGAGGTAAACTTGAAGATTTTGTTTGGGTGAAATGAAGAGTTCTGGTGACAGCTTCATGAGAAAACAAAGTTGTCATTGATGAGCTAAGTGCCTTGGAAGAGGCATTGTTGAAGATAGACAGGGGTCATTGAAGAAGACGTTGGGAACCATGAAGAAAAACCAATAACATCTTGATAAAGTGAAGCTAAGGGTTGGAGCCCAAGAGGTTGGAGCCTAGAAAATACAAGGTTGGTGCCTTGGAAGATACGATTGGAGCCCTAGAGGATTGGAGTCCTCAAGGAACCAGGTCGGAGCCTGAACTGAATATAGGGTTGGAGCCCTTGAAGTTGGTGCCTCAAAATTGACAAGGTTGGAGCTTTGGAAAGTCCAAGTCGGCGCTGGGCACATTACAGGTTCGAGCCTGGGGAATTGAAGATCTGTGTCTTCATCTAGGGTTGGGGCCCTACATATATTGTACTTGATTCATTGTAAAGAAGAAAGTAATAAAAGCATTTATTCTTATTGTTCATTTTCTATTCTAAATATAAGTGATATAACAGGTAAAAGTAACAATTGAATAGAAACATTGATTCACCCCCTCTTAGTACTTCCAACAATTGGTATCAGAGCTAGTACCTTCACTCAAAGCCTAACAGCTTGAAGGTTGATCATTAGAACACAAATGGCAAAGCCAAGGAAGAAAGACTCCAATCCTCCTAAAGTTGTGTCTCCCTCAACCATCGAAATTGAAGTCAATCAATTTGTGAAAGCTCCATTGTTCAATGGAAACTTCTATATATGGGAGGCAAGAATGAGGAATTTCTTAAAGACTCAAGGCATTGAAGTCAGGAAATCGGTGATTTTTGATAGCATGATCGATGAAGAATCCAAGGAACATAATACAAGAGCAATGAAAGCAATCGTGAATCGGCTAACTGATTCTATGAAGGCCAATTTTGAAAAATGTTCGTCAGCATTGAGCAAAAGGCATATGGGATAAACTTCATGATCTTCACTCAAAAGGATTGTTGACAATGATCTCTAGTTAAGAAAATGATGGAAAACATAAAGGAAATCTAAAAGCCCATCAACGAAACTAAAGATAAGAGTGATAACATGAAGACCTAGAAGACCAAGAGAATGAAGAAGATTTTTGAAGAAGATCTCCTACCTACACTTATGGCTTCCTTAGAAGAGATTAAAAACTTGAAAAACGAAAATGAGGAACTTAAGAAGAAAGCGCAAGTTGGCGACTAGGACAAGACAAGGAAGGAAGTTGACCTTGTCAAGCAACAAGTACAAGAAAGAGATGAGGAGCTCGCCAAGATTAAGGAAGGATTTCATCAAAACAAGAGAAAGCGACATGAAGAATTCATATCTATGACAAATCAATTGGATAAGGCAAAGAAACGGGAAGATACCTTGTCAAGCCACCTTGAACAAAGGCACAAGAGCTTGAACAAACTTGAAGCAGAGATTGGTCAATACAAGGAAGAGGTCTCCTCCCTTAGATCCCAACTAGTAGAAGCAAGGAAACAAGCACAAGGAGCTGAGAAGGTGATGGAAGCTTTGGCATGCATAGAAGGACAAGTTGATGAAGCAGAAAGGAGCAAAACGCCATGATATGCCAACTAGAAGAAAAGGATGATGACATCACCAAGTTAAGATCATAAATCATTTCTCTTAAGGCCCAATCATGTGAAGCAACAAAGATGAAGGAAGAAATGGAGATAATTCTATCAAAGAATGATGAAGAATGCAAGGAAATGAAGGAAGAAATTGCCTTTCTTAAAAAGGAAGTTGACTTGCTGAATAAGAACTTGAAAACTTCTCAAACCCTAGATGACATCCTAAGTCATCAAAGGTCTCCCCTTGATAAATCAGGGCTTGGCTATGCAGGTGAAACTTCAAGCAAGAATGATGCAAACCCTAATGCTTCAAACAAGAAGGATGTGGAGAAACTTGAAATAAATATTGATGCTCCCAATTCCAGCAAAGGCAAGGAGAAGAGTCAAGACAACAATGGAAGAAATACTAATCCAAGAAGAAATGCAAATGGTGTCAAGGATGCAAGAAGCAATGGTTATCATCAAAGGATCCCAAGGCAAAATGACTTCAGAAGTAGATCAGACAAGCTTTCTTCTCCCGGGTACCAAAGTATATTTCTTGGTTATTGCTATTCTTGTATAAACTTTGGGCACATGGCAAAACACTGTAGGGCATATCACAAAGACAAATATAATGGTCCCCGTCAATCTCTGAGAAGAAATTTCGCAAGAAGTCATGAATTATTATTCATGAACAACATAAAGTGCTTCAAGTGTCATAACATTGGACATATAGCACGTGCTTGTAACTTGACATGGGCTCCTACACAAGCTAGAACCATACCAGAGAAAAAAGTTACACAAGTATGGAGAAGGAAGCAAATACAATCCGAAAATCTTTTGAACTCTCCAACCAACAACACATGTTGTTGACCTGATCTTCGACAATCTAAACATTTCATAGGGAAACTCTACCAAAAGGAAGATCATGCAAACAGTTAGGGGAGCTTATGATGATTAGGCATTCTAGCAAAAGCTATTCATGGATGGATCCAATGAAAACCTTGATGAGTCATATCTGGACATTCATAGATCATCTCTCAGGAACACTCCATTGAAGAACATAACCCATATTCATCCGATGGACTATTGCTAAGATTTCTTCCACTTAATCACTAAGCAGTTAATCTTTCATGAGCTAGAGGAGGTCACGCAAATAGGGGGAGTTGGTTCATCACATGAAGGAATGTAACCACATCTATCATGGACCATATTGCCAGAAAGAAGAGCACCATGACAAGGGGAGTAGCATACCCATGAAGATTTAATATTTGTGAAGAAAAGAAGCAACTTGATAGGGGGAGTACTTGGGCACCCCATTTGTCATTGATGTCAAAGGGGGACAGAATGTTGAAAGGGCAAGAATATTGCCATCTATGACAAAGGGGGAGATTGTTAATCTAGGTTCTCATTGATGTCAATAGTTGATCGTTGATATAGCAGTGGTTGGATCGCAAATATTTTTGAATATGCCAGAAGATGACTACAACTCTTGTTTAAGTTGATGGGGTGTCAATCATCCTTCTTGATCACGTACATGATAAAAGATTACATGATGACTTATGTGGACCATGATGATGACTTAGGTGGACTACACTTGGAAGACCGCTTATATGACATAAACATGATGGCATGCCCTACCTCCAATGATCTTCATGATGAAACCACATGATGACAAACCTCCAATAATGTTGAAGGAGACAAGGTGATGAAGAAGGCAATCAAGGACATAATTAAACCATAAAGAAGTCCTACACCCAAAGGCATTCTGCTTTGCCTTCATTTCTACACTCATAAAGGACCAGCCACATTAAAAATTATTTTTCACCTCCTTAGGGGCAGAATCTCACCATGAGACCTTCACCATCTTGAAGAGCTTAGATTTTCCTTTCCAGTGAGCTATTACTCAACCTGAAACTCCAAGCGGTTTGGGAGAAACGAATTTTTGAAGTTAAATTATTAATTCTAGACATGGAGCCGATCTGAGCAAACCTACCTTGTCGGCCAACAAAAGAGACATGTATGTTCAAGATTCACGTTCAAGAAGCCTATTAATAGGAGGTTCGAGCTCCTTGTTTGAATCATCATTTTTCGCAGATCAGAAAGACAAAAGTCAATTAGATGTTCACAACTCGTGAACCAAAGGAGGCAAAATTGAAGACTTGTTTTGGGTTATGAAGACTGTAGATCCTATAATATCTCGGACCTTACCTCTATCTATCTCAGACTTGCTGTGATAAGTTTCCTTCTGGAGCTCGGAATTCACCTTACCTTAGTCACTTGTGCAGACCTGTATATCCATTACAGTGATAATGATCAACTTGGTAGCTCGGACTTCAGTCTTGTGGAAGATTAGTGAGCAATCACCAGGACAACTCGAACTTCACCTCAGCTCGGACCTTCAGAAACAGTGAAGATCTCAGATCTGTGATTATAGCTCACAATTGCACAGAACTATTGGAAGAGCTCGAATTATTGCCTCAAGCTCAAACCCGTGGAAGAGGTATATATATATATATAGAACTCGGACCTCAGCTCGGACTTACTTGAATTTGTAATCAATACCTCGGACTTGTTACACTACCTAAAGCTCGGATTTGTTGGAGGAAAAATCTCAGATTCAGAACTATGCCCCTATATCTTGTATAAACTTTGGACCTAAGAAGAAGACAAGGGACTTAGATTTGTAGCTCGGACTAATATTCGGAACATTTCGGCAGTGACAGTTAAGCTCAGATCACAGACCTTATTCATTAATTCGGACATGAGGTATCATATTCAGGCCTGTAGTAGCATATCAAAATTCGGATCAGTAAATTGGTGCAGCACAGTGCCAGAATATTATTGCTGAAGTTTTGGTGCAATAAGGACATTGGTGAAGTTGTGGTGCAAAATTCTTGGTGCAGTGTTAAAGTCTTAGTGCAAGAACATTGGTGCAGTATTGATGAAGAAGTGTGGTGCAAAATATATGGTGCAGTATGGTGTATAGATCCTTGTGTAGAAGTATTGGAACAGTTTGAACAGTGGTCTTGTGCAGTGTGGTGCAAGGACATTTGTAAAGAAGAATTGTCACAATCTAGTGTTGAAGTCTTGGTGCAGCAGTGGTCCAGCTGTCTTGAGATAATCTGGTGTTGAAATATCGGTGCAATGGAGAAGTCATGGTGCAAACTTTGGTGCAAACCTTTGGAGGTAACTTGAAGTAATCTTTGGGACTAGCCTTGGACCAAATTTGAAGAAGGTGAAGAACTATTATTAGAGCTGGTGCAGAACTTGGTGTAGTTCATTGAAGACACATTGAAGTGTCGTATCGAAGATCATAATACATTGTTAATGTCATCATGAGGTAACCTTGAAGATTTTGTTTGGATGAAATGAAGAGTTGTGGTGATAGCTTCATGAGAAGACAAAATTGTCATTGATGAGCTAAGTGCCTTGAAGGAGGCATTGTTGAAGATAGACATCGGTCATTGAAGAAGATATTGGGAACTGTGAAGAAAAACCAATAACATCTTGATAAAGTGAAGCTAAGGGTTGTAGCCCAAGAGGTTGGAGCCTCGAAAAGACAAGGTTGGTGCCTTGGAAGATAGGGTTGGAGGCCTCGAGGATTAGAGTCCTCAAGAAACTAGGTCGGAGCATGAACCAAATCTAGGGTTGCAGCCCTTGAGGTTGGTGCCTCAAAATTGACTAGGTTGGAGCCTTGGAAAGTCCATCTCGGTGCTGGTCACATTACAAGTTGGAACCTGGGGAAATGAAGATCGGTGTCATCATCTAGGATTGGGGCCCTACATATATTGTACTTGATTTATTGTAAAGAGGATATTAATAAAAGCATTTATTCTTATTGTTCATTTTGTGTTCTAAATATAGTGATCTAACTGGTAAAAGTAACAATTGAATAGAAATACTGATTCAGCCCCCCTCTTCACTCAAAGCCTAACAGCTTAAAGGTTGATCATTAGAACACAAACAGAAAAGCCAAGGAAGAAAGTCTCCAATCCTCCTAAAGTTGTGTCTCCCTCACCCACTGAAATTAAAGTCAATCAATTTCTGAAGGATCCATTGTTCAATGGAAACATTGATATATGGAACGCAACAATGAGGAATTTCTTAAAGACTCAAGGCATTGAAGTCTGGAAATCAGTGATTACTGATAGCATGATTGATGGAGAATCCAAGGAACATAATACAAGAGCAATGAAAGCAATCGTCAATGGGCTACCTGATTCTATGAAGGCCAATTTTGAAAAATGTGTGTCAGCAAAAGGCATATGGGATAAAATTCATGATCTTCACTCAAAAGGAGCATTGAAAATGATCTCTAGAAAAGAAAATGATGGAAAACAAGAAGGAAATCCAAAGCCCATCAAGGAAGCTAAGGATAAGAGTGATAACATGAAGGCCTAGAAGATGAAGAGAATGAAGAAGATTTTGAAGAAGATTGCCTCACTAAAATTATGGCTGCCCCAGAAGAGTTTAAAATTTTGAAAAACGAAACTGAGGAACTTAAGAAGAAAGCGCAAGTTGGCGACTAGGACAAGACAAGGAAGGAAGTTGACCTTGTCAAGCTTCAAGAACAAGAAAGAGATGGGGAGATCACCAAGGTTAAGGAAGGATTTCCAAAACAAGAGAAAGCATCATGAAGAAGTCATATCCATGACAAACCAATTGGATAAGGCAAAGAAATGGGAAGATAACTTGTCAAGCCACCTTGAACAAAGGCACAAGAGCTTGAACAAACTTGAAGTAGAGATTAGTCAATACAAGGAACAGGTCTCCTCCCTTAGATCTCAACTAGAAGAAGCAAGGAAACAAGCACAAGGAGCTGAGGAGGTGATGGAAGCTTTGGCATTCATAGAAGGACAAGTTGATAAAGCAGAAAAAGGAGAGAAACACCATGATATGCCAACTAGAAGAAAAGGATGATGACATCACCAAGTTAAGATCAGAAATCACTTCTCTTAAGGCCTAATCATGTGAAGCAACCAAGACGAAGGAAGAAATGGAGATCATTCTATCAGAGAAGGATGAAGAATGCAAGGAAATGAAGGAAAAAATTGTCTTTCTTAAAAAGGAAGTTGACTTGCTGAATAAGAACTTGAAAACTTCTCAAACCCTAGATGACATCCTAAGTCATCAAAGGTCTCCACTTGATAAATCTGGGCTTGGCTATGCACGTGAACCTTCAAGCAAGAATGATGCAAACCCTAATGCTTCAAACAACAAGATGTGGAGAAACTTGGAATAAATATTGATGCTCCCAATTCCAGCAAAGGCAAGGAGAAGAGTCAAGACAACAATGGAAGAAATACTATTCCAAGAAGAAATACAAATGGTGTCAAGGATGCAAGAACCAATGGTTATCATCAAAGGATCCCAAGGCAAAATGACCTCAAAAGTAGATCAAGGAAGCTTTCTTCTCCTAGGTACCAAAGTATATTTCTTGGTTATTGCTATTCGTGTATAAACTTTGGGCACATGGCAAAAGATTGTAGGGCATATCACAAAGACAAATATAATGGTCCCTGTCAATCTCCGAGAAGCAATTTCGGAAGAAGAAGTCATGAATTCTTATTCATGAACAACATAGAGCGCTTTAAGTGTCATAACATTGGACAAATGCACGTGATTGTAACTTGACATGGGCTCCTACACAAGCTAAAACCATACCAGAGAAGAAAGTTACACAAGTAGGGAGAAGGAAGCATATAAAACCCGAAAATCTCTTGACCTCTCCAGCCAACAACACATGTTGACCAGATCTTCGATAGTCTAAGCATTTGATGGGGAAACTCTGCCAAAAGGAAGATGATGCATACAGTTAGGGGAGCTTATGATGATTAGGCATTCTTGCAAAAGCTATTCATGGCTGCATCCTATGAAACCTTGATGAGTCATATCTGGACATTCATAGATCATCTCTCAGGAACACTCCATTGAAGAACATAACCCATATTCATCCCATGGACTATTGTTAAGATCTCTTCCACTTAATCACTAAGCACCTAATCTTTCATGAGCTAGAGGAGGTCATGCAAACAGGGGGAGTTGGTTCATCACATGAAGGAATGTAACCACATCTATCATGGACCACATTGCCAAAAAGAAGAGCACCATGACAGGGGGGGTAGCGTACCCATGAAGATCTACTATTTGTGAAGAAAAGAAGCAGCTTGACAGGGGGAGTACTTGGGCACCCCATTTGCCATTGATGTCAAAGGGGGACAGAATGTTGAAAGGACAACAATATTGCCATCTATGACAAAGGGGGAGAGTGTTAATCTAGGTCGTCATTGATGTCAATAGTTGATCGTTGATATAGCAATGAATGGATAGCAAATATTCTTGAAGATGCCAGAAGATGACTACAACTCTTCTTTAAGTTAATGGAGTGTCAATCATGCTTCTTGATCATGTCTATGATAAAAGACTACATGATGATATATTTGGACCATGATGATGAATTAGGTGGACTACACTTGGAAGACCACCTATATGACATAAAAATGATGACATGCCCTACCTCCAATGATCTTCATGATGACACCACATCATTACAAACCTCCCATAATGTTGAAGGAGACAAGGTGATGAAGAAGGCAATCAAGGACATAATTAAACCATAAAGAAGTCCTACACTCAAAGGCATTCTGCCTTGCCTTCATTTCTGCACTCATAAAGGACCAATCACATTAAAAATTATTTTTCACCTCCTTAGAGGCAAAATCTCACCATGAGACCTTCACCATCTTGAAGAGCTTAAAATTTGCCTTTCCAGCGAGCTATTACTCAGCCCAAAACTCCAAGCGGTTTGGGAGAAATGAATTTTTGAAGTTAAGTTATTAATTCTGGACATGGAGACGACCTGAGCAAACCTACCTTGTCAGCCAACAAAAGAAGCGTGTATGTTCAAGGTTCATGTTCAAGAAGACGATTAATAGGATTTTCGATCTCCTTGTTTGAATCATCATTTTTCACAGATCAGAAAGACAAAAGTCTATTAGATGTTCACAACTCCCGGAATGAAGGAGGTAGAATTGAAGACTTGTTTTGGGTTATGAAGACTGTAGCGCCTATAATATCTCAGACCTTACGTCTATCTGTCTTGGACTTGCTGTGATAAATTTCCTTCTGGAGCTCGAACTTCACCTTACCTTAGTCACTCGTGCAGACCTGTATATCCATTACAGTGATAGTGATCACCTTGGTAGCTCGGACTTCAGTCGTGTGGAAGATTAGTGAGCAATCACCAGGACAACTCGGACTTCACCTCAGCTCGGACCTTCACAAACAGTGAAGAGCTCAAATATGTGATTATAGCTCACAATTGCATAGAACTATTGGAAGAGCTCGAATTACTGCCTTAAGCTCAAACCCATGGAAGAGGTATGTATATATATATATATATATATATAGAACTCGGACCTCAGCTCGGACTTAGTCAAGATTTGTGGCACAGTGCTTGGATTTATGGGTGAACTGTGATCACAAACAACGTGGACAAAATAGTGACACTTGAATTTGTAATCAATACCTCAGACTTGTTACTCTGCCTAAAGCTCGGATTTGTTGGAGGAAAAATCTCAGATTTAGAACTATGCCCTTGTATCTTGTATAAACTTTGGACCTGAGAAGAAGACAAGGGGCTCAGATTTGTAGCTCGGACTAATACTCAGAACATTTGGGCAGTGACAGTTAAGCTCGGATCACAGACCTTATTCATTAATTCGGACCTGAGGTATCATATTCAAGCTTGTAGCAACATATTAAAATTCGGATCAGTAAATTGGTGCAGTATGGTGCCAGAATATTATTGTTGAAGTTTTGGTGCAAAAAGGACATTGGTGAAGCTGTGATGCCGAAGTCTTGGTGCAGTGTTGAAGTCTTAGTGCAAGAACATTGGTGTAGTATTGATGAAGAAGTGTGGAGCATAATAGATGGTGCAATATTGTGTATAAATCCTTCTATAGAAGTATTGGAACAATTTGAACAGTGGTCTGGTGCAGTATGGTGCAAGGACATTTGTAAAGAAGAATTGTCACAATCTAGTGCTGAAGTCTTGGTGCAGCAGTGGTACAGTTGTCTTGAAATAATCTGGTGTTGAAATATTGGTGCAGTGCAGAAGTCATGGTGCAAACTTTGGTGCGGACCTTTGGAGGTAACTTGAAGTAATCTTTGGGACTAATCTTGGATCAGATTTGGAGAAGGTGCAGAACTATTATTAGAGCTAGTGCAAAACTTGGCGCAGTTAATTGAAGACACATTGAAGTGTTGTATTGAAGATCATAATGCATTGTTAATGTCATCATGAGGTAACCTTGAAGATTTTGTTTGGGTGAAATGAAGATTTCTGGTGACAACTTCATGAGAAAACAAAGTTGTCATTGATGAGCTAAGTGCCTTGGAAGAGGCATTGTTGAAGATAGACAGGGGTCATTGAAGAAGACATTGGGAACCATGAAGAAAAACCAATAACATCTTGATAAAGTGAAGCTAAGGTTTGGAGCCTCGAAAATACAACGTTGGTGCCTTGGAAGATACGGTTGGAGACCTAGAGGATTGGAGTCCTCAAGGAACCAAGTCAGAGCCTGAACTGAATATAGGGTTGGAGCCCTTGAGGTTGGTGCCTCAAAATTGACAAGGTTGGAGCTTTGGAAAGTCCAAGTCGGTGTTGGGCACATTATAGGTTGGAGCCTAGGGAATTGAAGATCTGTGTCTTCATCTAGTGTTGGGGCCCTACATATATTGTACTTGATTTATTGCAAAGAAGAATTTAATAAAAGCATTTATTCTTATTGTTCATTTTGTGTTCTAAATATAAGTGATCTAACTGGTAAAAGTAACAATTGAATAGAAACACTGATTCACCCCCTCTTAGTACTTCCAACAATTGGCATCAGAGCCAGTACCTTCACTCAAAGCCTAACAGCTTGAAGGTTGATCATTAGAACACAAAAGGCAAAGCCAAGGAAGAAAGTCTCCAGTCCTCCAAAAGTTGCGTCTCCCTCAACCATTGAAATTGAAGTCAATCAAATTGTGAAAGCTCCATTGTTCAATGGAAACTTTGATATATGGGAGGCAAGAATAGGGAATTTCTTAAATACTCAAGGGATTGAAGTCTAGAAATCGGTGATTGTTGATAGCATGATCGACGAAGAATCCAAGGAACATAATACAAGAGCAATGAAAGCAATCGTGAATGGGCTAACTGATTCTATGAAAGCCAATTTTGAAAAATGTCCGTCAGCAAAAGGCATATGGGATAAACTTCATGATCTTCACTCAAAAGGATCGTTGACAATGATCTCTATTTAAGAAAATGGTGGAAAACAAGAAGGAAATCCAAAAGCCCATCAAGGAAGCTGAAGATGAGAGTGATAACATGAAGACCTAGAAGACGAAGAGAATGAAGAAGATTTTTGAAGATCTCCTCACTAAACTTATGGCTTCCATAGAAGAGATTAAAAATTTGAAAAACGAAAATGAGGAACTTAAGAAGAAAACGCAAGTTGGCAACTAGGACAAGACAAGGAAGGAAGTTGACCTTATCAAGCAACAAGTACAAGAAACAGATGAGGAGCTTGCCAAGATTAAGGAAGGATTTCATCAAAACAAGAGAAAGCATCATGAAGAAGTCATATCCATGACAAATCAATTGGATAAGGCAAAGAAACGAGAAGATACCTTCAAGCCACCTTGAACAAAGGCACAAGAGCTTGAACAAACTTGAAGCAGAGATTGGTCAATACAAGGAACAGGTCTCCTCCGTTAGATCTCAACTAGTAGAAGCAAGGAAACAAGCACAAGGAGCTGAGAAGGTGAAGGAAGCTTTGGCACTCATAGAAGGACAAGTTGATGAAGCAGAAAAGGAGCAAAACGCCATGATATGCCAACTAGAAGAAAAGGATGATGACATCACCAAGTTAAGATCAGAAATCACTTCTCTTAAGGCCTAGTCATGTGAAGCAACCAATATGAAGGAAGAAATGGAGATAATTCTATCAAAGAAGGATGAAGAATGCAAGAAAATGAAGGAAGAAATCGTCTTTCTTAAAAAGGAAGTTGACTTGCTGAATAAGAACTTGAAAACTTCTCAAACCCTAGATGACATCCTAAGTCATCAAAGGTCTCCCCTTGATAAATCAGGGCTTGGCTATGCACGTGAACCTTCAAGCAAGAATGATGCAAACCCTAATGCTTCAAACAAGAAGGATGTGGAGAAATTTGGAATAAATATTGATGCTACCAATTCCAGCAAAGGCAAGGAGAAGAGTCAAGACAACAATGGAAGAAATATTATTCCAAGAAGAAATGCAGATGGTGTCAAGGATGCAAGAACCAATGGTTATCATCAAAGGATCCCAAGGCAAAATGACTTCAGAAGTAGATCAAGGAAGCTTTCTTATCCGAGGTACCAAAGTATATTTCTTGGTTATTGCTATTCTTGTATAAACTTTGGGCACATGGCAAAAGATTGTAGGACATATCACAAAGACAAATATAATGGTCCCCGTCAATCTCCGAGAAGCAATTTCGCAAGAAGTCATGAATTCTTATTCATGAACAACATAGAGTGCTTCAAGTGTCATAACATTGGACATATGGCACGTGATTGTAACTTGACTTGGGCTCCTACACAAGCTAGAACAATACCAGTAGAGAAAGTTACACAAATATGGAGAAGGAAGCAAATACAATCCGAAAATCTTTTGAACTCTCCAGCCAACAACACATGTTGTTGACCTGATCTTCGACAATCTAAGCATTTCATGGGGAAACTCTGCCAAAAGGAAGATAACGCAAATAGTTAGGGGAGCTTATGATGATTAGGCATTCTTGCAAAAGCTATTCATGGATGGATCCTATGAAAACCCTGATGAGTCATATCTGGACATTCATAGATCATCTCTCAGGAACACTCCATTGAAGAACATAAACCATATTCATCCGATGGACTATTGCTAAGATCTCTTCCACTTAATCACTAAGCAATTAATCTTTCATGAGCTAGAGGAGGTCATGCAAATAGGGGGAGTTAGTTCATCACATGAACGAATGTAACCACATCTATCATGGACCACATTGCCAGAAAGAAGAACACCATGACAAGGGGAGCAGCATACCCATGAAGATTTACTATTTGTGAAGAAAAGAAGCAACTTGACAGGGGGAGTACTTGGGCACCCCATTTGTCATTGATGTCAAAGGGGCACAGATTGTTGAAAGGGCAAGAATATTGCCATCAATGACAAAGGGGGAGATTGTTAATCTAGGTTCTCATTGATGTCAATAGTTATGTCAATAGTTGATCGTTGATATAGCAGTGGCTGGATCACAAATATTTTTGAATATGCCAGAAGATGACTACAACTCTTGTTTAAGTTGATGGGGTGTCAATCATCCTTCTTGATTATGTCTATGATAAAAGACTACATGATGACATATGTGGACCATGATAATGACTTAGGTGGACTACATTTGGAAGACCGCCTATATGACATAAACATGATGGCATGCCCTACCTCCAATGATCTTCATGATGAAACCACATGATGACAAACCTCCAATAATGTTGAAGGAGACAAGGTGATGAAAAAGGCAATCAAGGACATAATTAAACCATAAAGAAGTCCTACACCCAAAGGCATTCTACCTTGCCTTCATTTCTGCACTCATAAAGGACCAGTCACATTAAAAATTATTTTTCACCTCCTTAGAGGCAGAATCTCACCATGAGACCTTCACCATCTTGAAGAGCTTAGATTTTCCTTTCCAGTGAGCTATTACTCAACCCGAAACTCCAAGTGGTTTGGGAGAAATGAATTTCTGAAGTTAAGTTTTTAATTCTGAACATGGAGCCGAGCTGAGCAAACCTACTTTGTCGGCCAACAAAAGAGACGTGTATGTTCAAGATTCACATTCAAGAAACCTATTAAGAGAAGGTTCGAGCTCCTTGTTTGAATCATCATTTTTCACAGATTAGAAACACAAAAGTCAATTAGATGTTCACAACTCGTGAACCGAAGGAGGCAAAATTGAAGACTTGTTTTAGTTTATGAAGACTGTAGCTCCTATAATATCTCGGACCTTACCTCTATCTGTCTCGGACTTGCTGTGATAAATTTCCTTCTGGAGCTCGGACTTCACCTTACCTTAGTCACTTGTGCAAACCTGTATATCCATTACAGTGATAGTGATCACCTTGGTAGCTCGGACTTCAGTCCTGTGGAAGATTAGTGAGCAGTCACCAGGACAACTCAGACTTCACCTCAGCTCAGACCTTCAAAAACAATCAAGAGCTCAGATCTGTGATTATACCTCACTATTGCACAGAACTGTTGGAAGAGCTCAAATTACTGCCTTAAGCTCAAACCCGTGGAGGAGGTGTATATATATATAGAGAGAACTCAGACCTCAGCTCGGACTTAGTCAAGATTTGTAGCACAGTGCTTGGATTTATGGGTGAACTATGATCACAAACAGCTTGGACAGAATAGTGACACTTGAATTTGTAATCAATACCTTGGACTTGTTGGAGGAAAAATCTCAGATTCAGAACTATGCCCCTATATCTTATATAAACTTTGGACCTAAGAAGAAGACAAGGGACTCAGATTCGTAGCTTGGACTAATACTCAGAACATTTCAGCAGTGATAGTTAAGCTCGGATCACAGACCTTATTCATTAATTCAGACCTGAGGTATCATATTCAGGTCTGTAGCAGCATATCAAAATTCGGATCAGTAAATTGGTGCAGAATGGTGCCAAAATATTATTGCTGAAGTTTTGGTGCAGTAAGGACATTGGTGAAGTTGTGGTGCAGAAGTCTTGGTACAGTGTTAAAGTCTTAGTGCAAGAACATTGGTGCAGTATTGATGAAGAAGTGTGGTGCAGAATATATGGTGCAGTATGGTGTATAGATCCTTGTGTAGAAGTACTGGAACAGTTTGAACAGTGGTCTCGTGCAATGTGGTGCAAGAACATTTGTAAAGAAGAATTGTCACAATCTAGTGTTGAAGTCTTGGTGCAGCAATGGTCCAGCTGTCTTGAGATAATCTGGTGTTGAAACATTTGTGCAGTGCAGAAGTCATGGTGCAAACTTTGGTGCAAACTTTGGTGCAGCACTTTGGAGGTAACTTGAAGTAATTTTTGGGACTAACCTTGGACCAGATTTGAAGAAGGTGAAGAACTATTATTAGAGTTGGTGCAGAACTTGGTGCAGTTCATTGAAGAGTCAAGACACATTGAAGTGTTGTATTGAAGATCATAATGCATTGTTAATGTCATCATGAGGTAACCTTGAAGATTTTGTTTGGATGAAATGAAGAGTTGTGGTGATAGCTTCATGAGAAGACAAAATTGTTATTGATGAGCTAAGTGCCTTGAAGGAGGCATTGTTGAAGATAGACATGGGTCATTGAAGAAGACATTGGGAACCATGAAGAAAAACCAATAACATCTTGATAAAGTGAAGCTAAGGGTTGTAGCCCAAGAGGTTGGAGCCTCGAAAAGACAAGGTTGGTGCCTTGGAAGATAGGGTTGGAGCCCTCGAGGATTGGAGTCCTCAAGAAACTAGGTCGGGGCATGAACCGAATGTAGCGTTAGAGCCCTTGAGGTTGGTGCCTCAAAATTGACAAGGTTGGAGCCTTGGAAAGTCCATGTCGGTGCTGGGCACATTACAGGTTGGAACCTAAGGAATTGAAGATCATTGTCTTCATCTAGGATTGGGGCCCTACATATATTGTACTTGATTTATTGTAAAGAAGAAATTAATAAAAGCATTTATTCTTATTGTTCCTTTTGTGTTCTAAATATAAGTGATCTAACTGGTAAAAGTAACAATTGAATAGAAACACTGATTCAACCCCCCTCTTAGTGCTTCCAACAATTGGTATCAGAGCCAATACCTTCACTCAAAGCCTAACAACTTAAAGGTTCATCATTAGAACACAAACGGAAGAGCCAAGGAAGAAAGTCTCCAATCCTCCTAAAGTTGTGTCTCCCTCAACCACCGAAATTAAAGTCAATCAATTTGTGAAGGCTCCATTGTTCAAATGAAACTTTGATATATGGGAGGCAAGAATGAGGAATTTCTTAAAGACTCAAGGCATTGAAGTCTGGAAATCGGTGATTACTGATAGCATGATCAATGGAGAATCCAAGGAACATAATACAAGAGCAATGAAAGCAATCGTGAATGAGCTACCTGATTCTATGAAGGCCAATTTTGAAAAATGTGCGTCAGCATGAGGCATGTGGGATAAAATTCATGATCTTCACTCAAAGGAGCATTGGCAATGATCTCTAGTAAAGAAAATGATGGAAAACAAGAAGGAAATCCAAAGCCCATGTTGCACTGAAAATTGTCACCTTGACATTCTGCTATCTATGCGAGTTCATGACCACTCATACTTTCCTCCTCTGCAATTCTAAAACATCAGTTCCTCTTATCAAGCCTTGAAAATAAGAGAAAAGTTCTCAAAAGGTTGTAAAACTCTGGTTTCGCACTTTCTCTTTGTCTTACCTGCGGTCCCGCACCTAATGGTCTTGTCTCCAGCGCACCTGATCTCACTGTCTCTGTGTTAAAGGTGCGGATCCTTGTAAAAGTTAAAAAAACGCAAGTATATTCTGAAAAACTCACTTTCAGTTATTTCTAGAAGCTTCTGGAAGGAATCTTGAGGTGGCAGGTTCGCTCTTTTAAGGTTCATGTATCCCATACCTTAAGGAGCTAACCCCTTGATGTGAGCAGCTTATCCCTTTGAAGGAGGATTCTATCCCTTCATATATGGAACTGTAACCTCCTCCTCTAGACTATAAAAAGAAGCATTGGGTTGGTTAACAGGGAGTTGGAAGCTTGGTATTTTTGAGGGAAAATGTTGTTGGAACTTAGTCTTCTTTAGTTGAGTTTTTGTGAGGAGAGATGACATACCTCTATGAATCTCATTTGGAAGAGTGCAAGACTTGTAAAAGTAAAGGAAATTCCTATTTCGGACCCCAGGAAGAACTTGTTCAACATCAAAGCTGAAAAGGTTGTAAGGTTCTTCTACTATTCAAAGTTAATACAAATATATTTGTTTTTCTCAATGAACCGTTAATTCATGGTTTATTTTATGGATTCCTTGATCACCATAATAGGCATGATTTATAATATTTGCTATGCATGTGCTATTAAATGTTTGCTTGTTTGTGATTGCAAGTCTTCAAAGATAACTCTTTCGAACGACTGGAGGATGACTACTACGAACAAGCATGGGATCTAAGGTAGGATCTTAACACCTTTGTAGTATTTATTTATAAATCGCATATGTCTAGAGAAAGATAGATTTGTTTGTTTGTTTGTTGCTAGATTATCTTCTAATACTATGGAGATTGGTCTTGTCCGCAAGATCAATTTATCCAACCAACAAATTGGCGACTCAAATGGGGAAGGTTTTTTATTTTTGGTTTTCCTTTGTTTTGACTTGAGAAAATTGTTTTTTCTGGTTTTTGATTAATGTATACTGGCTTGGGTAGTTTTAAAAAATCGCGAAGCATTTTTGTTTTTTTTTAAGTTTTCTGGGGACTGCACTTTGTCTTCACAAACAGAGTGGACATATCCGCATTTTCCTTGAGTAAGCAGTGCGGGACCGCACATGTTGCTTCTGGAGCCTGCGGACCCTGTTAAAATTTTTGAAAAACCTAAGATATCTTCTTCCAGTTAAGTTTAGGTTTGATTTAGGATTCTTAGTATCTACCCAGATCTATATTTTTCCTGTCAAAAATCTCTTGTGAGTGAGTACCGATAGTATTTTTGTTTTGAATGATTTTCTAGAAGTTTTGCATACTTGGAGTGGTTTTCACTTTGTCTCTGTAGTGACTCAAAGATCAGAAGCTTGAGAAACCTTAGATCACCCTGGTGTCTTTTTGTCTTCTTGATGAGTCTGACTTAGTTGTGAAATCTATCCTTTCTGAGAAACAGATTTAGTTTTCTCGTTGCAAATCTTTGAACAAACTTTGCTGTAAGTTCTAAATTTCATTTTTACAACAAAAAAACATATCTGGACGTTTTTTGATTGGTTTGTTATTCTGTGCAAATGAATCCTTAGTTTACTCAACAACTAAGTAAAATGTCCTCAAAAAAATTGAAGCTTTTATTCAATTAGATTTTTAAAAGTTTTTAGATCTCAAAATTAGTGTTTTGTAGTTTTGAGTGTTTTTTCTAGAACTTGTAGATCTCTTTTGAAGCAAATTGTTTTTTTGTAGTTTCAAGTTTTGAAAAGTGAAAGGGATTTATTGTGAACATTAATTATTTGTCTCGTTTTGAGTTCTTATTAAAAAACAAAAAGATTTTCTTTCCATTTCCATGTTGAAAGAAAATTGTTTCTTAAAGAATTGCATTTTCGAACTCTTTCTTTTAGCTAGAATTTCATTGAAAGAAAAACGAATTGCTTATCATTTTAGGTGCATTTTTTTAGTGTGTTTGGAGTCTAGTCTTCACACCATCAAAATTTCATTTCCATACCTATTGACTTAAAGAACAACCCATAAAAGCAACGCTTAATTAAAATTGGTCTAATAATCTTTTCTATTTCTAGGGCTCTTATCACCAATATAGCTTAGGCTAGTATCTTGGAGTAGGGAGTAATTAACTCTCCAAGATAGTTAAAACAAATAAGTAGATACATCTTGCAGTAAGAAATAAATCCAATTGTAATTGATACATTTTGGGAAGCTTCTCTTAAAGGAGTCAATCACGAGATCATGTCCGAACCTTTGAGACAATCAATTATGTATCATTGGGAAAGATAGAAGATCTGCGCGTATTATAAACGATAAACCTTGGATTAACCATTGTCGAGGAGCCTGGGGTCACTTGTTGGTAAACCTCGGATTGACCATGTCGAGGAGCCTTCAAGGGGATTGAGCTTTGTTACTCTGCCCTTGCACATCGAATCAGATCGTAGACTGTTCCCCCAGTTGTATTTTTTGTTGTTGGTAACCTTAGTGTCCATAAACTTAAGACTATTTCCTAAGATGACGATGAAGGAAAGATCTCACTGCACCTGGAGCAGACGTCGACTAGACTCACTTGGACTCTCTGGGGGGTTCTCTTCACTCGAGATGGTTTTGTAAAGAAACTTGTGCCAGTCTGTTTCATTAAGCAGGTTGTCGGGGTAACTGTTCCAACCACCCTTTCTGTATTAAACTTCTACTAAGTTGGATTTCATCACCAACCAGTGTTTTTAGTACGAGAAGTTATTGTTTGTGCATGGTTTGAACTCTTAGATTTTTTTTAGGTGTGTGATTCAGTTGTTTGTTTCTTTAGAGACTTTAGGTGTTTTTATTGAAATTTTCTTTGTTTGCGTGTGATTAATTAATATTTAATCATGGCCGAATTATCAAGACAATCTCATAGACTTAAGGGGAAACCTCCTGAGTATACACCAAGCCAGTTGAAGGGCTATGAGCTCTTGTATCACCTAGTGATAATAGAGTTGGATCACCAGAAGCCGTAGAATCATCATTAATTTTTCATCCTGATTATCAAATACAAACAACAGAGTATATTCAAGAGCCAATTTCATTTTCCAAAGTTATTGGTAGTATTTCTCCTTCCAGTGAATTAGCTGAAGAACCTGAAATCTCTGAGCCTGACACTAATCCTGCTGTTACTCCAACTTCAGGATTTGCTTCTCCAACTTCTAGTGGTCCTGATTCACCTAGGGTAAGAAATATTATTACTCAAAATCTTCCTTATGACCTCATTTCTATTGAAGAACTTGTTAGTCTAGACAAAGACGTAATTCTTCCCGAAAATCAATAGATTTTAAATCTTAGGGAGCATGAATCGATATTCTACAGTCCTTTTAGGAGTGATGCTTGGTATTTATCATTGACAATTTTTTTAGAAAACCTGGGTCTTAGTTTTTCACCACCTCGAATTCCTTTTCATCCTACACAAAGAGGTTATTATCCTTCATCGATCATGTCAAGATAGTCATCTATGTTTTCCCAATCACCGAAAACATTTTTATACGGCGGTCCTTCTGTTCCTTTGGGGTACCAGTCACTCGCTGGTACTTTTTCAGGAGCAACTCCTCGGCCGACTGAACATCAATTATCATATGGTAGTAATGGGACTCAAACGTTGAATGCAAAAAAAATCCTTATGATGTCTGGTAGTACTCTAGATCCTCAATCCCAAGGCAGTCAGTTACTGCCTAGGGGGCAATCCCAAGGTAGTTAGTTACCACCTGGGAGGCAACCTCAAGGTAGTTAGTTATCGCCTGGGAGGCAACCTCAAGGCAGTCAGTTACCGCTTAGGGGGGAACCTTAAGGATAGTACATACCTTTAGGATAGTGCATACCCCAAGGTCAACCCCAGACTCAGTATATTCCTCAGGATGCTTATCAACCCCAGATTCAGTACGTGCCTCAGGGTTATCAACCTCAAGGTCAGTAGCCAACTCAAGGTTTCCAAACACCTCCTGGTCAACCATTTTTACAAGGAGCTGGAAATGTAACACTTAATTATCAGCCCTATGTTCAACCAAGTTATGGTCCTCCATATGCACAACCTTTTATGGGCCCATACCCCTGAATGAACATGGTGTGGAAGCTGCCTCAAACTCAACAGACTATGCAACCTAATGTGCAGTTATCTAATCAACCTAGACAACCTTTGGTTTTTGGTTGTTATGAAACCAACTCAAGAAAAAGATAAAAAGGAAAGATCAACGCATTAAAATTCAGCCTCTTCGAGGGGGCAACTTCCTTTACATTACATAAATGAACAATTCTTGGATGATTCAAATGACAAAACCTCCT